>OMNW01024412.1:18369-34964 GCA_900303245.1 Selene dorsalis
ATGGTGCTGCAGTGGGGCTCAGAAGGGGGGGGGGTCCATGAAACAAATAAAAATAACCTCTGCAGTGACAAACACACAAATCCACACATGCACTCACCGTGACTGTTGCAGCGGGAGGTCTCCACCAGCCTGTTGTCCTGGTCATAGCACACCATGGCCTGGTAGCGGTAGCCCTGCCCGCACTCCTTGATGTCTCCCTGGACCTTCATTCCCAGGACGCTCTCCACTCGTCCTCCCTCGGGCAGGATGCAGTCGGACCAGTTCCCCACCGGCTGGGCGTTGTACTTGTCGCATGGACAGTACTGGGTCTCGCTCAGGGGATACATTTGCGTGTTCTTGCACTTGTCTTTCTTCTTGCTCCTCCCTGAGGGGTGGAGAGGAAGAGGAGATGAGCCAAACTGCCTTCGGAGAGGTGACTCTGCTTGTTTGCTGGTGTTGGTGGATTTCTGTCTCACTTAGTCTCATCCTGATGTGCTGAGGCTACTCTCATGGCCTTGTTTGGTACAGTGTACTCACTAACAGCAGTGGAAGCTCCCGAGGACAGATTGCGCTCACAAAATGGTTTCAAGCAGAGTCATCTCTTGCTGTAACAACCTGACATTTCTTATCCTCAGACATGTCAAACATGATGTCCATTGATGCAAAGAAACTTGTTTTTCTTGTGGCGGTCTATCATTAGGAGCTGTTTGCCACACAAACAAATAGAAGTGGCATCTTTACCTGCAGCTTCCGACCTCTCCATCAAATTGCTGCTCCTGTCTTCTTGCTTTTTTTTACATTAAAATCATTTCAGCTCAGGTCTGACATATTCATCCTGCATCAGAACAAAACACCAGGCATGTGTTTTGCTCCACTGGCTTTCTCTTGTCTTGGTATTGGTTTGGACTGAGATAAGACCACTAAGATAAATTAGAGGGCACAGACTTATTTTTTCACTAGTTAAAATATCGGAGGCCCTGGCCAACATTTAACATATTGCTGGTAACTTCTGCCAAATGTAGCTGCAGAAATTTGGATGAAACTACAAAATCCACATTCGCTCCTTTGCTCCTTTCTGAATTAAATCAGAGAACCTCTTCAAAGAGTCTTAATATGCCTTACAGGACCTGCCTGCTCTGCTATACTCAGGCGAATGGGTCAAAAGATACTCAACATTCACATCAGGGGAAAATAAAAGCCGTTCAAATCCACTCTTTCACTGTTTTGAAGTTGACTTCCCGACCCCCAGGAACCTCTTGTGGAGGTGCATTAATGCATTGCACCACTTGTGTCATTTTTGCTTTTAGGTCTGTGATGCACAGGACAGCTCTCGAGGGACAGGCTGATGGATGACAAAGGCTGAGGAGTCATTTCATTTGTTGCTTTAATCCCACTGGAGCATTTAGTTGGTGAGAACTATGAGAACAGATTTATGACCTTGTGTTTCACTTTACTGCACTTGGAGTTTTGCCCACAAACATTACCCCCTCACACACACACACACACACACACACACACACACGCGTGTGCCCAAAACTACCTTGTGCCTCATCAACACTTAAACCACAGTGCAAATAATCTTGTCTGAAAGGAGTTCACATCAACAGGCCATCTCTGGTGCTGTGCCGCTCTCTGTTCTCACCGATCAATGCCCTCTTTCTGGTGCGGACCCCCACGCAGTCAGCTGTGCAGGACGAGAACTTGGACCAGTTGGTCAGCTGGCAGTCATCCTGGCAGGGGAGCTGACAGCGCTGAGTGATGGCGGGCATGGCCTTGGCGAATTTCAGACACTCGCTGATGTCGGCCTGCGTCCCGTCCAGCTGGCGACAGGACACAGCTGGAAGAATTAGAGGAAGTCGTGTTAAAAAGGCTCCATTAGAACATGTCGGCCATTACAGAGTTTGATGCTGATTGTTTGTGCGGACTGATTGATAGTCAGAGCAGGTGCTGGAAAGTGTAAGACAAAGATGGATGTTAACAAAGCGGGAAATGAGTCAACGACACATAACTGTGGATACGGCTTGGTGGTAATTATACTTCACTTCATTTGTTCCATGTGCATGAATAAAACGTGAGTCACTCTGCACATACATACTTTTCCTTTCAATAGTCCGAACACTGTGCTGATAAAATGAGAAATTTGCTTCCACTGCCACTACGTCTCAATCACCAGCGTCATCCTTTAAAGGGTTTGCAAATTAAAGACCACGTAGACTTGCCTGTATCATTTCAGAGCTTCATCCAAATGATGCGGAAAAATACAACATAAGTGCTTCAAAGACCAAAGCAGATCATTTCTGTTCAGCCTTCTATGGCCGTTGATATTGTGTAAGTCAAAGATAGCATTTACTTCAGGTCAGACAATGGGAAGCTTGACTAATTTATAATTCTTCAATATCAATATCACTCCGTAAATGCACAAATTACAGGATATAACATGGTAATTATTGTGCTTTTTCAATCATATTTAGATACAACCAGGCTAATTGTTTGTTAAATCATGCTAAACTAAACTAACCTGCTACTGCCTGTAGCTTAATTCTGTACAGGACAGCATGAGTCTGCTCATCAGCCTCTCAGAGAGGAAACTCTTCCCCTTTAACTGAACTTGGATGATTTTTGTATTTCTCTCTTGTAAATGAGTATTTTTATATCATGGTTTTGCTCGTCCTAAAGGAACACTCCTGTAATTTACCATTGCATATCCATAATTCGAGTGATGGCACTTGAGTCCTTTTCTCAGAGCAGATGAAACTCCTCCAGAGCTTCACAAGATATTATATGTCTATTTTCTCAGGCTTTCACAGGCTCCCTGTGACTAATACAATTACTTTGATATGTAAAACTGGTGTAGTGCCCCTTTATGTAGACCCTTACACTTCTTCCCCCACTGATGAGCGACAAAACATCAAATATAGATTTAAAGAGGGGGAACTAAAGAGTTAATGAAAAATAGATCAGAACTGTGCTCCTCACATTAGATCTCATGAGGGTCTAAATAACAATTATGGCATGGCAGACACAAATGCATTTGTTTTGAAGCCCACGAGTCACTTCGTCTTGGCTTGCATCAGCCCATTCTTTGTTCTATCAATTAAGGGTATTACTTGTGTTGCTGCAGTATTTCATTTTCCTGTGATGCAGACGTTCTGCGAGGCTGTACCTTCATAGAAAAATCAATCCCTAAGCACATTTTCCTGCTGAATCCTCCCCGGGTGTATGAGATCAGGTCTTACTTTATGCGAGTGTGTGTTTGTCTATGTGTGTATGTGCAACAGAGAGAGAGAGAGAGAGAGAGAATAGCACATGCTCCCAGGTGTTGTGTGTCTTTAATTGTGCCATGACAGTGATTTTTCTCCTCTAAGGAAAGCCTCTGTTCAGGTTAGCAATACAGAGCAGGGAAGACAGTGTGTCTCATTTGGTTTCAGTCAATGACAAAATGATTTCTGCCTTTTACAAGTGTCAGAGGTGTAAAAACAAGTGCAGGAGGGACTGGACGTCAAGTGTCACATGGCATTAAGTCAGTGAAAGGCTGCGCCGTGAGTCGAGACGATTTTATACAGAGATCCCAGCGCTTTGCGATGAATAAGACCCCTCGTTATGCCTCCTCGGCTCGTTTACTCTGAACCAGACAAAGCCAATGTGATGCAGCCGCGGTGAGTGACTTATAGATCGAGTGCTGATGTGGAACACAACAGCACTGGCGTCTGTCTGGCCATCAACAACGTTCAGTGTTTGTACATTCCCCCTTAGAATGACACCTTACAGCGTTGAATAGACTGATTATTCTGTCCATTAATGTAAGTTAGCCAAGAAGAAACTGAAATATAAGCACGAATAATGGCCGTCTATAGGAGCTGGGATATAATGAAATTGATCATTCTGCGTGACCCTCTGAAAATTGGATTTTTCTGAAAGCCTCCCAGGACGACAGGGCACATCCATCCTCTATAACAAAAAAGAAAAAGGCAATATGCTTTTAAGGAGGGAGAGCCGCATCTCCTTTAAAGCACTTGTCACTTATGTGCTGTGCCCATAAGAACAAGAGGTTGAGCTGTCGCATGCTCCTGGCGAGGAGCAGCATCTTCTCCCAAATTTCAACATTCGATTAAAATTGCATGACAAGAGCCTGAGGTGGGAAAAAAACCAGCAGAGAGACAACCCCAACTGTCAAACGAGTCTCAGAAGGCACGGCGCTGAGTTGTGAAGACATTTCCTTCCACACTTAGGAGGATTACAAAAATAAAAATAAAATAAAAATAACCAGAAAAAACACTCTTGTTGATGTTTTAGGGGCGTCAGTCTCAGTTTATGTTGTTCCTTCTAAGTGGGAAGATTTGATGTGCGCTCTAAGTAAATTGGCCTTTTCTCTAAACCTTGGCACAGCCCTCCTCTGCCTCAGGGCCACGCTCCACACTGGTTGTGAGGAGAGCCTTCACTGAAGAGGCAGAGGGGAAACTGCTGAGGAAGGGATCGGCTTCGTCACCTCTTGTCTGAAGTCCTTGTCCACAGGTCTCCTGAGCTCCAGGGTTTTCCTGTCTGAGGAACCACGGGACCAGCTGGCACTTCCTCCACTTGTGGGTTTTCCACCTTGAATGAAGCAGGACACATTTACTCAGATATGACCTCAGGATTACACCTCAGCATTAGTCAGTGAGCTTCAAATGCAGCTGTGACATTGTAAAGTGCTGTGACACCTGTCGCACTTGGACATATTCATGGATTCATCCTCAGATATGAATATGTTTATACAAGTCACATCTAAAAATCACCATCACACAGTCTCCTCCTTCTCTCCTCCTGTTGACTGCTCTGTACACAAACAGCTCACACTAATTCAACAACACTGGCAGAAACCTCTATCTGACATCAGTATTATGGGATTCCTCCAGTGTCTTCACCTGAACCCTGGACACACGGCGGGCACCTCACAGTCCCTCTCCTCCTCCAGCACTTCAGGACAGTCCTGTCCCCCATTGGACGGCAGCTGGATCATAAGACGCTTCCTTGATTGCTTTCTCTTCATGGCGTTTCCAGCTGTACAGACACAGACACAATTCTTGAGTTAAAAGCGAGAAACGTCTGCATGGGAAAGTGATGAGAAAAATGTCAAAATGATAAGCCGGGCTGCTCCGGTTAATAGTCCTTGAAGAATGGGCTTGGAGACCACTACTGCTAAATCTAACTGACAGCTATCGGAGACAACATGCACGTCTGATTAGTGAGGATATCAAGCCAGCAATGAAGATGTAGAAAAATCCCATTAGAGTTTGGAATTGACTCAGATTAAATTTATGGTATTTACACATGTGGAGATGCCCTGGAGTAGTTCATTAAGATGAAACGAGCCTCTGGGTGCTCCTGAACCCAGCTTTAAACCTTTGCATGTGGGTGGTGTGTAATTCCCCGCACAAGGTGAAGACATCAACAGCATCACATTTAAATGCACAGGCGCTGGTGCGGTGCACTCAGAGTGGAGAGATTTACGCTGCAGTGTCACATAAAGAGGTCATAAAAATATGGACAATAATGGTTTTGGGTCATAAATCAATATAATGTATTTGCAGCAGCTCAACAGCTTGGGCGAGACAGAGGTGACCTCCTCTGAACGCCGTTTCCCTTTCACAGCATGAAAACCACAACAACGCCGCACACTTGCTGACACTTGTAGCCACGGGCCAGTCGGCTTGCCAGGCGCACCAAAGCAGGTCAGCCCAAAGATTGTCTTACATGCCAACCTGTCACACTAATTATGTGTAACAAGACGTGAGGGCATGCGTCTGTGTGGTAGCTAATGTGTCTGGCTCTGATTCGCCTCTGTGCTTATTCTACACCATTACATTAAACTTGTGTCTGTGTGAACCTCTAGACTGAGACAGAGTCAGAGCAGCTCATGTTTATTTGATGAGTATTGTTTACTATCGAATTACAGTTCCTTATTTAAGTCCTCGAGTATGAAAACAAATACCAAAAGCAAAATGCTTTTTTTTTTTTACTTAAAACAACTAGACAGAGTAAAACCTGCATAAATCATAAAGGAAAAATAAAGCAAACAAAGGAAAACAATAAATCTGAGAGTTTAATAACCATAACAGTTTTCCAGTGATCTGTCTGAGGCTGTATTACTTCACATCAGCCGAGTAATCTCCTCTTTTGTTCTCCAGCGTACCTGCGTCACATGTAACAGGACACGGCGTCCAGTCGCTGAACGGGGTCACGATGCAGTCTTTCTTGCAGGGCAGCTGACATGGTCTTACAGTGCTGGGGCGGGGGCCGTCTGGACACCTAGGCAACAGAAAACAGACACAGCAGGGCTGTGGAGTCACACGGTGGGGGCTTGTGCTGGGATACACATTTCACCAAAACACCACAGCAAAAGGTCTGAGGCCAGAACATTGAATTATCTCAATATACAGCATCAGATTTTCTCCAGAGGGTTTTCAGGAAGACACTCAGCCTCCACAAAAGACTGTTATTATGACTGAATCTAAGCCATGGTAAAAAACCACCTGAGGTAAATATCACACTCACATCACTGGCTGCCTAACAAGAGCACCTCGCCTGCTCTTTGGAGAATCCAAATTTGTGCTCATTTCCAAGCTGTAGCAGAGTGAACCTGTAAATTCACTCTCAAATGAATCCAAAAATATGTCTCGTGGGCATGTTTCTACTGAGCACTCACAGGAAGCAGCAATTTAACAAGAGAGGAAGAGAGAGAGAGAAAAAAAGCTTTGCACACGACTATGTGATGTCGTCAGGAAAAGGCACCACGAGTTGCTTCTGTTGGACGCCGCACACCGAACCCATACAAATATACAGTCAGGAGCCTTTTATTAACACTGATGATGTCAATATACTTGTCTTGGCGCTTCTTCGGGCTCATGAAGAGACCTAGTAAAAGATCACTGAACATCCTGTATATTTTTACAGGCTGAGAGTACAGTGTATAATCTGGAGCTGTGGCTGTTGCATCTTTGGTATCCACAGGTGCAGCGTCTTCCTGTGATCACATGGACAGGTAATCAGGTGTGATCTGTGTTTTTTTTTTTTACATTATCTTGTGATTTCTGGCCACTGAAGGTCAACATGTTCTTTCTTTTTTTCTGTTTGGCCTCTCACCAGGAGAGTTGGTCTGTTAAAACATCACCTGGTCCCCTGTGACTTCCACACAGTGAGGACTCCACTGACATTTAAAATTGTTGACTGCCAGAAGTCTAAACCCTGCATTCAGGCTTTAATAAATATCTCTGTGGAGGTTGGGCACAGCAGCCGTGTGGGTATTGCTTGAATACAGAATGTAATTATTGGAGGCACAATCTGGGGCAATAAAAACAGAGGAAAAAAACCTCCGTAATCACATCCAGTTTATGACTGATGAATGCCATCTGGCTGACAGCAGATACAAAGAATAGGTGGTTGTATCCCCACAAACTGAGCACCGCAGGCATTATGGGAGATGTTGAGCAGGTCTGTATCAGGACGCTTTACATTAATTACTCTGCTGAGGACACAGAGAAGCCAGCAGACCAGCATCAGGACTGAAACTCCCTTGTTTTAATCCTTTCGATGGCCCAGAATACGGGGTCAAGCCGAGGTTTTTCGAACAAGGGTTAGAGTTAATCTTCAGTCATTGAAGCACCTACGCTCCCCTGTGCATACGCCTGGACCAAGATAAATAGGTCGAGATGGACCTGCTGCAAGACATCTTGTAATCTGATCCTCGGATGCCTCGCGCCGGAGCTCGCGGCCGGATGTTGCCGCTCGGTTTTCCTCACGTATGGCTGACACCGCCATCATCTGGGTCGGGTTTAATGTTTAATGCCAAGAAAGAGCGCTGTCCTCTGGGCGTTTCACACTCGTTAAAGCGGTGTTATCGGGGGGAACCGATAGGGAGCCTCACGGGCAAAATGCAATAATGTAACAGTGACACAAGGAGAGATTTATTTTTAATACCAATAGACAGAGCTAAATCCCTCTCGAATGGAACAAATCCTCTGGTGTCTTCATACAAGTGAATGGTCCCCAGGAAAAAAAAAGAAAAAAAAAAAGGAACAGCACGGGGAGGAAACATTTCCATTTTCTGCATCTGCATCTGAACAAGTAGGTGTCTCACTGAAGGATACTTGACAGAGTCTGAGGACAGAGTGTCAGCTACCGGGTGGTTATCAGTGTGTGTGGGAACCTGTTTTAACTCTACACTCTGTTGAGATCAGGAAGCTCTTTATCACAGGAAACCTGGTGCGAAAACAAAAATACACAGCGCGAAGAAATCGGCAAGATCTGAATACAATCAAAGTTTACGCAGAGCAGAGAGAGAGACTGTTTATTATCTGAGCAGCACAATGAGCAGGAGGCCGATATCAAAGCTGCATGTTCAAGAACCAAACTTATTTAATAACACTTTTCATTTTGTGTCACTAAAGTTCATTTCACAACAATAAGCCATTTATTCTGCTGTGAATTCACCAAACAGCTTATTATCAGGATAAAAGACGAACCTGAGGAGACCTCACAGCTGAAGGTGCTGGAACGTGAACATTTCATATCAAACACATGTAGAGCTCTTCAATATCTTTTCATACTTCTCTATTCTGTTAGATTTTTCACTTTTTAAACACAGCAGGACTTATTTATATATTTACTTATTCATACATGTGTCCCATTTCTTATTCATTGGTTCTTGGCTCCTTGAAGATTTGAGTGAGACGTACTAACATCTGTCCGCGTCATGAGAGATCAGAGTGCTGATGCTATAAGATGCTGTGACTCCAGGAGATGTTTGACAAAGACGGGATTAAACCTTTGACCTTGTTCTGCTCCTGGTGCTACTCAAAAATGATAAACGTCTGAGGATGAGCTGCACTTTCACACTCTGGTCAGATCTTGAAAGGATATATGTGGTAAAAGTATATTCCCATTTAGTTTAAACACTGCGGTTTAAAAACACAGCTCGACTTTAGCCTTTGAAGCCGGAGGACACACTCTGAATACCAAACCTAAACCTCAGGAGATTGTGAAGTGCAGATTGCTTGCGTTTTAGATTTCACCTCCTGAGTCTACACCTCCACACAAACACGAGCTCTGGCAAGTTGGTCCTCACCAGAGAGACAAAAGCATTGATTGTGGGCTCAGACACCTCACACAACCTCTGTTTACCTTTCTGCTGACAAGGGAAAATAAAAAGTTTCTCCTGGATTCGATTGAATTATTACTGTTGTCTTCAAGGGGTGAGCGTGGAGACAGGGTGGAGGGCTGGACATGCAGAGTGACTGATGGAGACCTGGGACTGTTCACATCCTACCAGCAGTCAACATTGATTTTTTATTTCCACACATGACTACAATCTCTTACTGGACCTTAACATTCTACTTTCTCCATCTAATAAGTCAACTACTACTACTCTCTCTCTCTCTCTCTCTCTCTCTCTCTCTCTCTCTCTCTCTCTCATGAAGTGATCTCCAAAAGGCATGAAATTAAACATGAAACACTCTTTTACAATATTTTAAGCAATACCAGTGTATTATTTTTCTTCTCTACAATTTTGAGTGAAAAGTGAAGGAAAGCAGCACGCTGCAAAAGAATGGGAAACCCAGAAGACTAGAGCTCTCAGATAACTTTGACCAAGGTATCGGACGAGCTATTTACACACTGTGATAGTTTCCAAAGGGGGGGCTACTAGGTACTAACTATGCAGGGTGTCCAAACCTTTGCTGAAAGCCCTTTTCCTTTCTGTCATTTTGAAAATGTAAAAGATGAAAATGAAAAAAATATATGGTTAAAAAAGGGAATGGGTCACCTTCCACTCCCTCAACTGTTCACATTAACAGAAATTTTGACCAGGGGAGCCCAAACTTTTGTGTGTATATACACGAACGCTCTTTAACATATATTTGGTGGTTGGGTAGAAATCCATGTGGTTTTACAGCTGTTCCCTCAGTTGTCAGACAATGATGTCATTAGTTTTCAAATTTGCATCATACCACCTCTACCTGTGAGTAGTGGTACTGGTAGAAGGGGCGGGGCGAGCAGTGGTTCATTTGCATTTAAAGGGACAGGCACTGAAACCAGCCGTTCTGAACAGGGCTGTTTTGAGCAGATGAAAAGAGCTGTGATGTTTGATCCTTGGGGTATTTAGACCAAAGCATGTCACAGACATGTCTTTAAGACACCTGGAACTATTTTAATTAGTGGTGAAGGGGCAGAATATGTCTCCTTTAAGTTATGTTTAAAGTTTGCATGATAAACAAATTTAGGATGGATGGAATCATTTATTTACTTGCTTGTTCAAGTTTTCGATACCAATTTCCCTGTTTAATTCATCAGGTTGACTGTGGTAATCATACAGGGTATTTAGAAATGTCTGGTCTGGTCTGGTCAGGTTGAGAACTGCTTCAAACCACAGTGGGCTCCGTTGTCTTTGAGCTGCTGTGTCGTCACCTGTTGCGCAGATCACTGTTGTTAACACACCTCACAAATACTTTGCCACCATTATTGACACAAAACTGAGTTTGGTACACTGTGATACTGTGTACAAGGGATAAGTTTGTTGTGTCTGCTATTTCCTGTGTGGACCTTGTTGAGCTTTTGTTGAATTAACTTTGTGTTTCTCTCCGGCCTTGTGTTTTGGAAACCCATCTTTACAGAACAGGGATTCTCTGAATCAAATTGTTAAATGGGCCGGTAAGCTGACTGGTGAGTCCCATCTTAACCTGAGTCCCTGTGCACCACACAGCTACAGTGAAGAAGAAGAACAAGAAGAACTGCCTCTCACACTCTCAACAGTGACTTCCAGCTTCTTCATTCAGGACGAACGTTCACTGTAGCAAAATGCAGGATAAAACCGTAAAAAGAGTGTGAGAAGGTTTTGTCCTAGCGGCCATCACTGATAGGAACATATTTTCATTTGTTTGTTTGTTAGTTCGATGGGGAAAACTCATTAAATGTAATTTTAGGTACTTTTAGGTCAAATAACACTATGTACAAACAATGTTTAATCTAGTTATTGACTGCACAAGGTGCTGTCTGTTCTGTGTGTTAAATGTATATGTGCAAAACAATTTGCACATATATTGTGTATTGTGTATCTTTATATTTGAAAGACCTATCCAGGGTGCACTCTGCCCTCGCCCTCGTCAGCTGGGATTGAACCTCCCTGCAGATAAGCAGTAAATCCTGTGGATGGATTGGCTTACAAATGATGAAGATCAGAAGATTCAGTGCAGTAGGAATCTTAGGGTAAATTTTAAGTGCTACATGTATTTAAAGGGAGATTATGTTAATTAAGTAGTAGTTAAACATGTTTTAGGGAACTAATCAGACATAAGAGTAGAACCCACATCACAGTCAGAAAAAACTCATCACATTTTACAGCAGGACTCCTGGAGAAATCTGAGACCAGATCAGTTTAGACAAAAACAACCGTGTGGACAATCACCTCCTCTCCATGTCTGATGCCTACATTGAGATTTTCTCTTTGTTTACTGTAACAGTCTCATACAGTGCAGCATCCCCTCTGCTGTCTTCTGGTAACCAACCTGTATGTTTTAAGTGCTTCACACACAGGCCCCTGAGTTGACTCATAGCAGGTTTTCCCTCGGCGGGCAGAGGCTTGCCTTTTACTCTAATTATATTGTAGCCCCACTAATGATGGGTATTATCCAAATTTCAATGATTAAAATCCAATTAAATTCCAATTTTCAGGGAGAGAAACAGGCCATGTTTGTTGGCAGAAACACAATACCAGCCAGAACACTTCCAGCACAATGTTAGGCTTGGAGACTGTCCGTGGGGGTGTGAGAGCTACAGTAGCTGTAATACTGTATTGTCATTTATGCATTTTTTATTATGTATACATTTTTGTTGCTTTGCTGTTTTATTTCTCCTGCTGTAATTCTTTGTCTGCGATATTAAATGCTTTTATCTTTTCCTTGTCACATTGTTTTCATTGTTTGTTTGAAGAGAAAAAAAAGATTATTTACAAGGAGCTTGGGGTATTTTATCATAACCACACAATTCTCTATTATCCATTTGTGTGTTTATCACTGTGGAAATGCACTGCACTGAGATGAATGAAGCCACCCACTAATAGCGTGTGGTTTTAACTGTTCCAGTCAGTGTCACAATCTCATAATGATCTTTAAATGTCATGAATTGTAGTGGAACACAGACACGTACACAACACTGAACTGGGAGCTTGTCCCGAAGCGCGACATTAAGACGGGCAGCCGGGCTAATACTCATGTTTTGCTTGCTTCTATTAGTGTGGTGAGTAATCTGTTCAGTGAGAGGCTTCTTTTTTGCCTCCTTTTTTGAAAAAAGAAAAATGAGCAGATGGTTGAGCGGGATGAAGAGAGGAGATTCAAAGAAAAGAACTGTCAGTAGTTTTAAGGGTGTGCATGCACACACAGAAATGAAGGTCTGGTGGGAAAAGATAAGGCCTAATTAATTTCATTATTAAAATCGAGGACTACAAAACAAGAACATCATTTGTTTAATTTAGCATAAAGCAGTTGCAGTTCTTCAAGGAGCCTTTCAGTGGTGTCTCTGGCCTCTGTCTCCGGGGGCCCCTCAGCTACTGTATCTATCAGAGTCAAAAACAGGGACCGAACACGACCTCCATTAGAAAACACGACAGGGAGATGATTGACTGGGCTTAATACAGCTTCAGTCCAACATCACAACCCTGAATCATTCGCTTTCCTTTCTCACAGATTCCACAGCATCAATGTGATTATACAAAAACACATTTGGTGCCATTCAGCACGCAGACTGTCAGAGTCAATAAGCAGACGCTGTTGTTTTTTCCTCACATCACAAGCACAGCTTTCTGGATAGGATGATAGCAGCCCAACCCTGAGGCACTGACATATTTGTCTCTGTTGTGTCTGTGGTTTCTTTTGGGCGCTGACAGCCAGTGTGTGTGTGTGTGTGTGTGTGTGTGTGACATGGACTCTGTGAGGTTCACTGCCTGAGGGTGCTGGAGGAAGACAGCTCAGATCCATCTGTGAATGAGACAGGGCACATCTGCATATGTAGGGTGCAGGCGGCCATGTTTGTTTGTTCTATTGGGATCCCATGGGTGCACTGATCAAGAATACCTGCCAGTAGGATGAAGACATACAGGGCAGGGTGAAAAAACAACAACAAGAGACACACAATCATATGAAATCTCTGCTGAGTGCAGGAGAAGAAACGCTGCCTCTGAGCAACAGATGAAGAAACCAAGACACCAGAGCTGCTTCATTCCAAAAGTTCATCTCATCACTTGGCCTGAGACACATAACATTAGGCTGTGTGAGATCTCCTGGGTGAACACAGGGTATCGAAGATTTTCATGTAAGAAGGACCGTAACATTTACTCCACTGCAGACTGCTGACAAAGTGGAGGAGCATAATGAATCCAGATGCACTCATACAGGACACGAGGGGCCAGCAGTGAAAATGATAAGTCACACACCGTCGTCTACCAGACCTCCACTCAGCACCACACCTATGGAAACCTTTGATGCAGCCCGTCAGACGACGCTGTCCGCTGCCATCAACACAACAAACGAGGGGACATCCTTTGAAAGAAGAACACAGTTTTCTTTGACTTGTTGAAGTTTGTCAATATGTCTGCTGATTATTCTCCTCTCTTTCCACTCCTTATTAAAAAATGCTCATTAACTCTTATCATCTTACGATCATATGGGAGAGGGAGGTAGTGTCCTTGTATTTCAGGGACTCAACCATAAAAATATTTTACATTTTGTTGCTTTAAAGATGTTACATTTTTACATTTAATTAAACAGCTTCGGAGTAATTGTGATGGTTAAATACATGACTTGTAACTTGTAAAAGCGACCAGACTTGCATAGCTCTCCTTTAAAGGAGAAGTTCCGTTTTTTGCAACCTGCAGCAAAGTTGTACGGGTGAGTAAATGAACGTATTTTATGCTAGAAATAAGGTCCAGGTCTCAAAAAACAGAACCTCTCCTTTAAATGACAGATTTTTCTGTCAGTCGCTGAATCACATGCAACCTACTGTAGCCCTGTCAGTACAGGCCTGTGTGCGTCATTGCAGGGTACAAACAATACAAAGCAATAATGAGAGGCCGGTTTATCCTCCTCAGTGTTTGTCGATTCATACTGAGAACCATGATGTTTACATGGAGACAGGAATCCTCTATGGATGGAACTGCCCTGTATGTGTTGTCAATAAAAATATATTGCAAATAAAAGCAAATATATTTGTCTTCACTCTCTGGCTGACTGGCTGGTATCAGCTGCTGACCGCTGTTCACTTTCACAAATGCAGTTTGTCATTTTATTTCCCTTGATATGTTGGTGTCCAGGCAGTCACTATATTTTCTTTCTTTTCCTTTCTTTCTTTCTTTCTTTCTTTCTTTCTTTCTTTCTTTCTTTCTTTCTTTCTTTCTTTCTTGCAAACACGGTCAGTACTGTCACTCAAATTTACAGTATGAGACAAAATAGACAGACTACAGTTTATACACAACTACATTACTTCTACTAAACAGAGCAGTCACTGTGGGTCCTATTACACCGGCATCTCCCTAAAATCAAATGATAAAATATCTAATCCCTCTAGAAACAAGTGGAAGTCCTCTAACGTCCTCACTGGAAGAACAGAATCATTAAAGTCAGTGAAGAGTCTCAGTCGCCCTGTTACCCTTGATTCGAGCTGACTAGAGGGCAACTGGACTTGATTATAGATACTTGAAGTCGTTTCACCTGCCGACCAAGAGGCTTAATCAGTCCTGATTGACTGCTGAAAGCTCAGTTTTTAACGTCTGTGGGGTCACACTGATGACACCTGCTTCTTCAGCTCCTGGCTGTTGTAATGACAGTTGTCAGAGTCACTAGTAAAAAGCAGTGAGAGGACAGCACTGTGGTGGTGTTTAAGACTTAATTCAAAGTCAGAGGAAATCTGTGGTTTGTGTTAAACTGGTTGCTTTGTTAAGCTTCATCATCTGGGTTTGAGACTGGAAACCAACAGTGTTCTGAACAGCACAAACACCCTTATATCATGATTGTCCTTTGATCCTGTCAGCTCTTCACTTTTGACTCATTGCGGTTTGTGTTCACTGCACGCTGTTGCCATATTTTCAAAACTGTGCCTGTCAACATGTTAAAGTTTTACTTGTTTTTGTTTTGTCATGCATGTTGTGTCACATTGATTTGGCCTCTTCCTGCTCTGTTCACAGTCTCATGTTGCTTTGAAGACATGCTTATCAAAGTGTTGATTGCCAGAGCTCTCTCATAGCAGACAAGTGCTGCTAATTGGCAATCAACTTAATAAGGCCCATCATGGTGGCAACATTTGTCATTGCAAGTTGAAGAGGCAAAGTCACTTCCCCATGAGGGATCTGTATGTGTGTGTGTGTGTGTGTGAGTTCTTGGGAGCACAAGAACATTTTTTATGTGTTCACAGCTACAATAAAAGAGCAGCAGTCTACATCCAGAGATGCTTTTTTCTCTTAAGCTGGCTCGCAGCCTGTGACTGGGCTCCTGCCAGTGACTGTGGCCTGATGAAAACCCACCTCAAGACTCTGAACAAACATCTCTAAAGGGTTGCAACAGTCAGAGTGTTGACAAAAAGGATGTAATAACTGACGCTGAGGCACGGCTGAGGTGGAGCACAGGCTGAGGCAGAAAAGAACAGCTTCTTCAGCACCATGGACAGCACCAGTGGTCCATGAAGGCAGGTGAAAACAAGCCCCAGCCTCCTGTTTGACAGCAGTCACACCATCTGTCAGTCTGTGTCTGTCTTTCTGCTCCAGGCAGACAGAAGCTGGGCCTGTGATGACAGATGCACATTTCTTCTGCGGATCATAGTGGATCACTTGACTTTGTCACTTTTTTGTCTATTAAAGTCCATACCCCTGAACTGGGGAGGTGGAGGGGGTCAAGAGGACCGTCTGTACTTCTCAAGGAGGTTCTGGTCCTTCAGTGTCAATGCTGATGTTTTACCTGCCTTTGTAGAAACAAGCTGTACAGCTAGACAGGCCAGTTTGTGTGTGTGTGGAGGGGGGGGCTCAGTGATGCACAGGGAGCTGGAATCCCCTGTGATAAACTGCTGTCCACCTTTCACTACACCCTCACCCACCAAGCACACTACATTACATTTGCATTTTGCTCTCTATCTATTTGCTCTATCTATTTGCTCTATCTATCTATCTATCTATCTATCTATCTATCTATCTATCTATCTATCTATCTATCTATCTATCTATCTATCTATCTATCTATCTATCTATCTATCTATCTATCTATCTGTCTGTCTGTCTGTCTGTCTGTCTGTCTGTCTGTCTGTCTGTCTGTCTGTCTGTCTGTCTGTCTGTCTGTCTGTCTGTCTGTCTGTCTATCTATCTATCTATCTATCTATCTATCTATCTATCTATCTAGCTATCCATCTATCTATCTATCTATCTATCTATCTATCTATCTATCTATCTATCTATCTATCTATCTATCTATCTATCTATCTATCTATCTGCCTGTCTGCCTGCCTGCCTGCCTGCCTGCCTGCCTGCTTGTCGGTCTGTATCTCTCTGTCAGTATCTTTATCTATCTAGTAGTAGTATTAGTAGTAGTAGTACTGTACTGTACACACTATAT
>OMNW01024413.1:0-39566 GCA_900303245.1 Selene dorsalis
GATCAATGAGACGGACAGGATATTAATTTCAGATCACATGATCTCCTTCATGAGGCAGATGGATGTATCATGTGATGTTCTTACCGTCTATGCTCTCTGCTCCGGGATCTGGTCCTACAAGACAAACAGATGTCAGTAACAGAGGCACATCAAACAACAATTGAACTTCCAGGAATGCCATCATGACTTTAAATGTCTGCTCCTACCTCCTCCTCATCCTTTCTTCCTTCTCCCTCTCTTCTCGTCTCTTTAAGCGCTCCTGGTTCCTTTTCTCCTGCTTGTCCACCACAGTTTTCTATTCAGAATAAAATCAGTGTACAATTAGTCTTGAGGCCAACTTAAATTAAACTTATTGGCCATTCCCACTTCACTTCCAGATATACTTGTAATTCACTCAGAGGGTCTACATGGTAAGACAGGATGACATATACCTTTAATTGGTCCAGTTTCTCTCTGATCTGGATGAAGCCCAGGTGAAGCTTCCCACCAAAATGGTCAGCCAAACGCCGGTCGTTGTCATGGAGACCGAGGTAAGCGGAGCACACCTCACACACCCGAAGCTTCTGCTGCTGGAAGCTGGAGGCCGGCATTGAGTTCCTGTACTCCTCCTGAGGAGACACCGAAGAGAGATGTTTAAGGATCAGAAAATCCAACCACATTCTACTAAGCTGGAGGTTTCTTCTGAGTACTCCTTCCACACCTCTGCATCCTTCTTCCTGGTGCGGACCTTCTCCACTTCCTGCAGAACCTTCTGGGCCTCATCCACATTTCCCTCGGCTCCCAGCTGTTCAGCCTTGGCCAGGAGCTTCCCTATTTCCTCATTCAGCTCATGAACTTTCTCTGCCTACAACAGTCCAGAAAAAAAAGCAATTTACACCTTAGCAAACTAGATGGTACATTAAAAAGTGTAAGAATCAGTCTGTATGAAACAAAAGCTTGAATGTATTTCGTAGTGTCTATAAAAGCATGTTTGCTCACCTTTGCTGCCACCTCAGCACTGATCTCTTCTTGGGTCTCAGCCAGGCGCTTCTTGGCGAGTTCTGTCCTCCGGTCACAGTCAGCAATGAATGACTCCAGGTGATCCACCGCCTTAAAAAAACATGTTCACAAAAGTGAGGCTCAGAAAAGAGTTGCAGAGTTAACTGCATATATTGTACATCAAACACAAGCTGGAAATCATGTGAGCTGTTTCACTTATGATGTCTGCATAAGGAGATCCAGGGTGGATTCATACCTGCTCAAACCTGACCCGTCTGATCATATACCAAAATCTTAACATTAAAATCATCTAATCAAATGAATCCAAGTCACATTGGGAGAATATAGGCATTGCGTGAAATATACAAAGATAAGAATGAATATCTTCTGGCCTTGAAGGGCACCAGCATTATGACTGTTCACTCCCTCAACAAGAGGCTCAGTTTATCATCTCTTTTACAACCTTGGTTGCTCAGCAACTGCTATTTGGTACTGGGCCAACTTCACTATCAGTGTCTTCACAGCCATCCTTGAGACAGTCAATGATCTAATGTTTTTAGGCCTAATTTAAAAGTTATTCAAAGAAACACTAATACTATTCCTTGGCAACATACATCTATAGATCCCACATATCTTGGGTGACAACAGGGATTTACCCTTTTTACTTGGAGCATATGCGATCTACGGTTAAAACAAAATCACAACTTTTACAGATTTACCTTGGGATATGGAAACGTTGCACAGTAGTATTAGTCATTGTGGGTTATCACTTACATCAAGCTCAAAGAACAGATCTCTCTCCTTGGAGGCAATTTCATAATCTGCCCGAAGTGCCAGGTCATGAATCTTGGTGCACTCTCCCAGGTCCATACGCTATCACCAAAACACAAAAAGGTCAAACAGTGAGTGATGTTGCAGAGTTTATGGTAACACATTGTGCATATTCAGTTTCATTTTACTATATCTGCGCATCTTAAAAATGAATTACGTTTAAGCCCTTAACTTACAGTTCCAGACAGGATGTCATGCGGACAGCAGTTCAGAAGATGACTTTTGCAGACTCGCTCATCAGTGAACTTGACCCTCTGCCGCGTCTCATCCCCTGAAACAATTGAAAACACAACCAGTGAGAAAGACCTCACATACTTGATAGCAGGTGCGAGGTAACCAGTGTTTCAACATATAATTGTAATTACACTTAAGTATTTGACGAGACGTGTGTCTCTACAGAAACTCAAGGACTCCATGCCAATGAGAAAACCAATTCTGGTATTTTAATTGTCATGGTTCTCCACTAGATTAATTGGTGTAAAATATTTACCAGTAATGAACAAAGTTTACTTATGTGTCAGCATTGTAAGTTACATGTGGCTCTGCATGTATGTGGTACTACCTGTTATCCTTGGTGCTTACCTTACCCAAACCTCCATTAAAATGTGGCAATAGTTCAATGTTGCCTCAAATCAGTTTTACAGTTGATCGGGCTCAACATCCACTCTGTACAGTGGAGCAAAGGATTAAGCTAGGACTGACACAACAATGGCAAAAGATAAATTGCTGTTTAGTCTAATGTGATTTGATAAGAAATGCAAACATTTCAGACAAATGTTCCAGCCAAGCCCTTTATAAATATAAAACCATGAAAAATTGAAAATAAAACACAACAGAAATCCAAGGGAAAAAAATTTAGTTTATACACACTGCGATCTGCACCACATACTGTACCCTTCTGCATCTTCAAGACCTCAGCTGCAGAATTTTAAACCCGCTGCAGAAAAGTATAAATGGGAACAGTTTTCTTGCCCATACCTGTAGTAAGAAGTTGGGAGTCATACACAAGTCAGATTGTAAATGATGTGTGCAAAGTTTTTGCTTCGATTGCTAAAATTGCCTTCTGAAAACAGACGTCTACTGGAAAACTGAGAAGTGTTCGTTTGGATTCAGCGCGATCAGACGTCTTAGCTCAGGTTGCACAATAGTACTCCAAATTGCAAATCTAGTGCCACTGAAGATTTACCCATTTGTGTGATTAAAAAAAAAAAAAAAGACGCTACAATAACTTCCGGAAGGCAAACAAATTGTTTGGATATTCATCATAACAGCTTTAAAAATTATGTGTGACTCACGGCTCGATGAACATGAGGCTTTTCTGCAACTCCTTTGCAGATTGATGTAGGCTGGCAAAGATACACTGAACCTTAATGAATAAAATAAAGGGGCCACAATTGTTCAGTTTGTATGCAACAAATGTACGGGAAGAATTTGATATCAATCTCATCACACATACACCCACAAACTCACAACACAAGTACACTCTTACTGCACAGATGGACTTAACTTCTTAAAAGACAATCCACAGGGCTTTAGGTTTATTCAACCATCTGTCATTATAACTCTCTGATTTATAAAGTGGCAGGACAGTAGTTATCTGTCATTTCCTGCCAGTGACAATGAGATTTGACAGCGCATCTGCTTTTAATGTTTGCATCAAAATGGCAGAGAATGAACAATCAAATTGTATTTGATCAGGTTATAGCATCCATAAATGCAGCTGATTATATCAACATCAAATCAGCATTAAGTTAAACAGATTTGCATTAGTCAAGTTCATTAAAAGAGCCAATTCAGAAGTCACTCTTAAATTATATTACTTATCTAAATACTAAGCAATTGTGCAGATACACACGTTGCTCTAGTTCATGCCGACTCCTGAACAACAAATCTAAGACAGATTTACAAACTGTATTTACATAAAGTTGTTCTTGTAAAAGCAAGAACAGATTTAAAAGTACTTCAGTTTTATTTCAGTATTTTCCTTTTGTGACACTTGACACAGTTACGTGTTATTTAACTGTGATATAAAGTTTGAAACTAAAAACAATATATCTTTTTAGGGTACCAGATGATGCTCTATTGTGAGCTAATGAGTTCAACAGTCAACAAAATAGTTGGTTAAGTAACCTCGGCTTAATCAACTTAACCAGTTTGACTTGAATCTTCTTCTTCTCCTCATGACGTTGCATTAAATGGCTAAAGTAAATATCACTCATATATGTCTGCATTTGCCAAAGAAACTTCTCGTATTAAGATATTTCCAGTCTATCAAATAATCAGTTGAATACCCTGGGAGTACCCGTAACGTTCATTGGGACACAGCTGATAGGCCTAATACGCCTGTGCATCCGTTAAAAGCGCATCAAGTAATAAGTCTTATGAATGATATGACACACAGTTGACACTATCATCCAGTTCCACTTGGAATGATAACTAAATAGTAACTTGCAGCATGTCCTGTCCGGTGCTAAGCAGCAACGCGCACATTACTTCACAATAAACATTAGCGCCAGCTACTTTAGCTACGAGCTAGGAAGTTGGTTAACGTTGCGTTAAGCAAAAGCGAAACAAAATCTTAAATACGATTGTGCTCAATTAAATGCAAACATTAAATCCTGACTTTAATCCATAAATGCCTCTCAAGTCTAACGTTACAGAATTTTACACAGCCCTCGGCAGTATATCCATTCATGCAGGTCTGCCCATCACACGCCAACAGCAGCCAGCCTCAGCAGTGGCTCCATCTTGGCTAGCTAGCTCAGCTAGCATGCTACGGCAACTCACCATCCCTCGCTGTTCCCATCAACTGGTCGAGCAGAGCTCTCATTTGAGCTTGGGCAGACATTGTTGGGTCTTCCGTCGATCGCGCTTTATAAAAAGTAGGTAACTGAATACAGCTCCTTTGTATTTGTGTTAGGTTATTTGATAATTTATTCGTCCGAGCATCACCACCTCTCGCAGCTTTTCTCTATTTCTTGCACTCGACAGTTTCCGTTTAATATAAAGGAAGTGACGACAGAGCGCGTTGTTGCAAACTTCCGGTCTGAAGAGCCCGAAGGGCCTGAGCTGGACCAATCGTAACGCTTGAGTACAAGTGAATCAACCAATCAGAGCTGTTTCAACCCATTTCTAACAATATGTCGCAACTTTATGCCCTGTGCTTAATTTGTCAGAGAACATCTACTTATAGTCTGTTGTCTCTTGGCAGCTCACGTAACCACGAGTTATATCTAGATTTAGATTAGAAATGGTTCATTTTAAAATTAGTGTCGTAGGTGGGTGTTCTCATACAATTAAAAAAAAATCACCGTGGATTGAGAGAGAGCACGACCTGACATATACGTTTAGGTTACGAAACACACCAATGTAATTCCCTTAAAGTTGTTTTTATTATCATTCTAACTGAATTATTTATGTATGTTTTTATTTTCATGCCATTCTAACGCTCCACACTCCGCCTCGATAGGTGGTGGTAGTGCAACCGGAAAAGCTGGTCGCAGACTGCCAGTCAAACCACAGGAGGAGGAGGAGGAAGACTTAGTTGACAGACAGCCTTGTTGGTGTTTGTCAGGCCTACTACTGACTGAGCCTCACAGCTGACCACAGGAAGCGACAGTGGACAGTAAAGTAAGACAAACTTTTCTCCAGTCGCTGCATTTTCTCTCTGAACCTCAGATAGTTTGACTCACGGTGAGGGCGCTGGTCTGCGTTACCGTGCGCGTGCTGGCTTTTGCTCAACAAGTTAGTGAATTAACCAGATGTTTACCGTAAACTTTACGCACCAAAGCTCGCTAACAGATATACAGCCACGGGAGAGCGGACTGTTTACTTTGGCTACGTAGTTAACGATACATTTTTACATAATGTTGGCAGCAGATGTGCTTTCTGACATAGACTTGCGCTCACCGATATCTTTTCTGTTTTCAAACGGTGAATCACACCTGAGGCTACGACGCATAACAGGTTGTGCTAGTCTGGTTGTTGATGGGGGGTCATTATCCGTTAGTTGTTTTTGTGCTGAGAAATCTCTGGAGTCAGTGCTGGCACCTCTGAATAGGCTCAGATCCACAAAGGTTGATGCAGCAGAAATAGCTGGACAAACACACACTGCTGTCTTCAGTATTTTTTCATCTACTATATCTATCATTGCCAGCGAGTTTGGTCCGTTATTATGGCTGGTTACTATTGACACATGGAGGTTTGTGGTTCACTCCATACAACAACAGATACAAGAGGAAAACTGCCGCACTGTCAGAGTGATTAATGTGTGATCCTTTAAAACAATTTAATTTAAGATCAGCCTGGTATTATTTACCGAAACCCCTTTCCTCTGTCAAGCAGATCAGTGGCTCAGTGATGCATTGAGGCGACGATGGAGGCCACAGACCATGCCACTGAGGGCGACCCTCTGAAGAGGGGAGAGGATGGGGTGGAGACGGGAACGGCACCATCTGCAACCGAGCTGAAAAAGAAGAGTTGTAAGGATGCTCTGGGTTTTGCCAAATTGACCCACTGGCGAACTGCAGCCTTCTTCCTCTTCTTGTTCATCTGCCTCACCGTGGTGTTTGCCTTTTCCTTCATCATCCACTGTCCTGTCAGACCACAGTACCTTGTTTCCTGGAACAGGACTTTCCCTGAAGCAGGTGTGTACAGAGGTGTGGTTTTCACTGCTTAGAGGCATTTTAAATGTGAGACTCATTTCGATTCTCTCTTTTTCTGCCGCAGCAACCTATGACTTCTTGGCAGTTGAAACTGCAAGCAGCGACAAGGTGCTGGATGTGCTGTTTGTCCTGAAAATGAAAGAAGGCAGTCAGAACAATTCGTGTGCTTCTGCAGGTAAAAAAATATTCCTTAATTTTAATTTAATCATGAAGAAAGGATAAAGTGGTAGTGACGAGTAAGTGGCTCAGTGTGATGATTGTTTGGTGTGATCCAGATGCACTTTGTGTGTTTTCTAGGTCTGCCCTCCCCATGTGTGTTTGTGGTAGCGGTGGATGGGACAGATGGAGAGACCCTGTGGGAACGCCCACTGGAACCTGAGTTCCACTGGGCCCAGTGTGGTCTGGAGAAAGATACGGGCAGAACCTGGGACTGTCTGCTGTCTCACTCTGACCAAATCACATCTGTCGACAAACACTCCGGTTTGTTACTCATGACTGTATCTGTGTGGCATGGATAGTATCAATCACATGATGATGATCACTTGAGCTGTTTTGTCACTTCTATTCTACGGAATTATTTTGTTTTTCTCTAGACAACCATAAAATATTTACGGCCACTATGAATAGAATTTTTATGTGACTGAGTATAGGTCACATACTCAGGTCAAGCATCATTTGTAAAATCCCCTCAGGATTTAGCACATTATGAAATGAGTTGTAGTAATCAGAGAGCTGTATGGTGCTCTGTAAGCTGACTAAACTACACCTGCTGGTGCAGTTAAAAGGGCAGAGAAAAGTTAATAAGTGGACCCTGAGTCATGATTATTTTATTAAACTACTGTTCCCAAAAGTTTCATGCTTAAGGAAAGGTGTACTTGTTGCAATATAATCTGATAAACTCAGTCAGGTGCTGAAATGTTTTGTTCCTATGTGGTGGTTTGTGTGCAGGTGAAATTAAGTGGAAGCAGCCTCAGCCCCTTGGTCTGCGCAGTACTACTCCGGTCCTCAGCATCCCAGATCTGGATGACGATCAGGTCAATGATGTGGCTATTATAGCATCTGACAGCACCCAGGTAAACATCAGTGATATTATTTGTTACAGTTACATTTATTTTCTTCCATAGCTTCTTACACAGCAATTACTATTACAAGTTACATTATGATTTCCAATGTTTGAAAATGTATATTTTTGCATTTTCCTTGCTTATAACCTGCCATAAACAGGTCTCAAACATGCAAATAAAACACAGTGTAAGTGAAATCATCTATGAATGTTGCAGCAAAATATAATTCACCCAATGCCAATGTCCTCCATCACATCTACAGACTCAGCTAGTTTTCCTCTCAGGGCAGAAGGGTGTCCAGATCGGTTCTACAGTGGATCTGGACTCTACAGAGACACCCAAACATCTTCTCCATCGTACTACAGCAGGTTCTCACTATGTACTGCTCCAAAAAGGTTAGAATCAAAATCAGCTCTGGCGGTCCCAGTAGGTTACTGTACATCTGCTTTCCTAATGGAAGACTGTTGTAATATATTAGAGTTTTTAAGAAGCATCAGAAATTAGCATTGCAGGTCAGGTGCCCTTCAGAAAAGAACTCAAAGTTATAAACAGTTTATAAAAAGCCATTATTACATATCTGGAAAACAATGTGATTTGAGTGGGATTTTACTAATCTTGTAGCGTAGCTTAGTGTTGCATAAAACAGATTTATGTGGCACTTGAAAGACCACTTTTTGTGTTGGTACTGTGTTTAACAGCCTCATTTTCACAGTAATTTTTATTTTCTAAAATCTAATCTCTCTAACTGCATTATTATAATGAGTGACTCTTCATTATGTCCTATTTTCACACAGTTTTAACCTGTGTTGATTTATTATGACAGTTTTGGTGTGATTTCCCGTTGTTGGTATCGGATGAACTGCCATCTTAATCTTGTATATTAATTTACAGACACTGGCCTGTATGGACTGGCACTGTGGAGGATTGCTGCCAAGGCTAAAGCAGGTATGGAAGTCAACCTCAAGCAGGATAAAGACTGGGAGAAAAGCGCTAGTGAGACATCTGGCCTCGTACCCATCTATGAGTAAGAATAACCTTTTACTATCAATTTGCTTGTAATCACTGGGGCTTTTTCCAGACACTTTGGCTCATATTTATTTCTACTTGATAGATCTGACTCGGTGAGACAAGTGCTCAAAACAGACGAAACTAAGGATCCATCCAACCTGCTGGTTGTTACTGGGAGCGAGGTGGCATTAGTAGATGGAAAAAATCTACAAGTACTCTGGAGATTCAACACCAGCTCTGTCCTCAGGTAAGGAAAAATAATTGGCTGTAATTTGATGATTAACATTTTTCACACACAGTTGACAATAATAATTTGGAAATTACAGTTACATGTGTACAGTAGAAAATTAGTATCATAAGTGAGAGCATATAAAATATCAAAGTAAACCATTTACTGGCTTCATGTGTCAAATGCATGTGTTCTTAGTGAGCCTTCCTTCGGCCACTTTAACAAAGATGATTTCCTTGATGTTGTGGTTGAGGAGGATATCGGCAACTACACAAAGAGGGTAAGCTAACTTTAACACATAGAAACACTTATGTGACAGCTACATTTTATTAACCACTCCTCATATTGGAATAACATATTAACTCTGCTGCTTTGCCTATGTAGATAGTAATTCTTGATGGGAAGTCTGGTGGTGTGCTGTGGGAAGTCAACCTCCTGGCCAGCCCCAATTCACCGAGACCTGCCTCGATACACACGACTAATTCTGTTTCAGTCTTTGTGTTTTGGGGTGCAATGACCTTAGAGGCCAACTCCTCTGTAAGTACACTAATTTACTGAGATGTATATTACAAGTTTGTCACAGATGAAATTTAGTTACACAAGAGATTCACCAAACGCTGGTACGACTCCATGTTTTCTTCTAGGTACCTTTAACTAGCGACCGACACTCTTACATGTTGCATCCACTCTATTCTAAAGTCCTTCTGGAGTCCACCAATGTCATGGACCACATCATTACTTTTAAAGGTGCTCTTTTACCTGTGCTCTAACAAATGATACTATCATTTAACAACAATGTGTCCTTCAATAACAATCTATGTTTGTGTTCTTATCTCAGCCACACTGTTGGAGCGTGGGCGCCACGCTGCCTACTTCCTGCTGACAGGGCCTCGGACAGAGGGGGAAGAGGGCACCATCGTCCTCAGCAAGCGAAAGCTGAAGCAAGATGTCTCTTTGAGCAAAGTGCTCCGTATTGGCAGCGGAGGAGGCTCAGAGACCAATGAGGACATCAAAGAGGCCTTCAACCGACTCCGCTTCAGCAACTGGTGATGGACCAACTGAACATGTAGTGTTAAAACCGGTTTGACACAGCTGACTTTATCAACCAAAGTGTAAACTAGGTATGACTCATCAACTGCTGACTGCCAAAAAAAAACCCTTTTTATTTAGAATTGTGATGACTTGATCTGACAGGGTTCTTCCATTGCTCCTCTTTGGACAAACTGGGCATTGTCTGTCCTCAGCCTTGACTGTAGTTAAGTTTATCTTGTGTCCAAAGAGCTACTTGTCCTGCGACAATCTCTGCACAGATGCTGTTTCTCCTGCTGATGAATCCACAGGACCTTTCTAGCACTTTCATTAATCAATGCAATGCTCCTTTTATTTTCAAGCTGCAGCGGCTGGATTATTTTTTGGGATCTATGCAACTGTATGTGGCACTGTGCTTTAAAGGAAGCAGACTTCCTGTGTATTTCAAATGACAACATCCTTAAAGATCACAACACTAGGGCTACTTTTGTCTCATGACATTGTATCAAGCTGTACAGTAAAAGACAGATGTACAGTGAAATTTGAAATAAAACAGACACACCAACTATAAAATACATATGCTATGGTTACATGTTTTGTTACGTACTCCGTTGATGATGTTATATATCAAAATATGTATGTTTCTTACTTAATCCAAGATGCTGTAACTGGTGATGCTGATGCACTCTGACAAATCCTTTGAGGCACTTGACGCTGATTCTCAAAGGATCATCATATTATTGAGTTATTGCTGTGGGTTTACAGCTCCTTGTGAAGAGGTTTCTTTTCTTACTGATTTATATTAGTTAGTGAAAGAGTTTCTGTTTTTTTTGCTGTACATTAATATATTGAACCTGTGGTACAGGCATTTGTTGGAGCTGGCTTTTCTTTCTGACTCGATATGCTTGAATTTGAGCAATATTAAACAATTTTAAAAGAGCTGCTTTTGTTCAGCCTTTTCTTTGTTCTCATAGGAGTAAGGACCAGGACAGTACAAAATAATGGGAACTTTCTAATTGTAGCAATTGTTGGCTTCTTTCCAAAAATAACACATTTTTAGTTTGCTTATATTCTGTACATACAATGTAGATTTGATAATGATAATTTATCTTGCATGGATTTCACCACCAGTTGCCTTCAGGAAAACCCTGTAGCAACTATTTTATTCAAGGAGGCACCTCACTGCTCAATTATTTTCCCCAAATTACTGCTGTAATTGGGGAAAACTAAAGGTATAAATATAGTGCTTTAATGACATGAAATGTATTTACAATACCATCTCATTAAACATTTATTTCTTAATTATTTGACGTATTTGAAAAGAAATAGAGCTCAGTTAGTCCGTGTGCTCTCTGCTGCCCTCATGTGTTGGAACATGGGAACTTCAGAAAAGAATCGCAAGTAGCTGCCATGCGCAATGAAGCACATGCGGAGCCGCCGCCTTCCTGACGGTCCATGGGTAAACTGGAGCTGGTCACGTACGTGCCGTCTCGTTTTCTAATTGCGGCGCGTCATATCTTCACCGTGACGCACGCATGCTGTCGGACTCCTCTCCTCCCGAGCCACTCCGGAGGAATGAAAAGCCGGTTGCCGCGTGGAAACTGCCAGATCGTGACACCCTTTACGCTCACCCTACCGGTTTCACTTGTTAAGGCGCGGGGACCAGACTGGAGGAGCGGAGGGGCGCGATGATGGGGGGCTCGCGCGCTCACGCCACACACAGAGTTAGGACGGGGATCCTAACAGGACGCGTTTTGGCAGCATCCCATAAGTGAAGCGGGATTAATTTCTCACACCTCACCTCACAGTCTGTTACTCTCACATCAGTGATTTTAAGTCGGTGCTGCTGAAACGGGATGGATCTCTTCAACCTGTGTAATCTAGCAGCAGCCACGTTATTGTCGCCACGCAACAGCACCAACGCACCAGATAGGACCCATAAACAACTCTCACCGCTGCGCCCCCACATGACCTGCAGCTGTTAATTCCTAGACAGTGACTTTTTGCCTCGGACAAACTGTCGTCCAACACCCGCTTCTCCAGCTTTAACCCTGACGCACACTGATGGAAGAACACGCGCTGCTTCCTTTCACCATTAAGACTCAATCTACACCATTACATTCAGTTTTAATGCGTAAAATACACGTCTGTTAATGATTAACAAAAACAGTGAATGGCAGAATACTTCCGCCTCGTCAGGAGTTCACAGGGTAAACTCACATGAAAATAAACCCCGATAATATAATGTCATCCCGGGGTCTCCGGCTCATCCCAGCCGCCTCTCAGTCACCCGCACACCAAGCAGACGTCGTGTGTGTGTGTGTAAAGCTTGAGCCGTGAAAGTGGAGCGTGTGGCTGCCACCTCAATGTGACCTGGGTCCGCCATACCGTTATCATAGGACTGCACGGCTGCAATATCTTCAGAGCGGGGAGCGCGCGCGCGTGGGGGGGGGCGCACACAGTTTTTTTTTATCAAGAGGAACGACACGAGCTTTCACCGTCCGGTATAAAAGTCACTTTGAGCACGAGCCACCAACTGCAACTAAAAAGGTAACGTTTACCTGCATATCTTCAATTTTCCTTCAACCGCTACACCTCACGCGCGTTTTACAGGCTGTGTGTGTTTAATGAGAGATTAGTCATCCAGAAAAAAAAAAAAAAATCATGCTACAGTGTCGAGGCTGAAAATGACACATTGAAGTTCCGCGTTAAGATTTTTAAACATACACCAGCTTTATGTGACTTTTAATTTTTGATGAATCACCTGTTTAAACGAATGATTGTTGGTATTTTTGATCCATTTGTGTGAAATAGAAAGAGAAAGTAGGTTATGTTAGGGAAACGCTCACAGGCCTGGTGGACGAGGCTATTGATAAGCTGTTTGTCAATATCGGTCAACACGTATTTTCTTTTCGCCTTTTTTGAGGAGGAAATATATATTACTCGGTGCTAGTTTGAGGAACAAATCGACATATAGACTATAGTATATAGTTTAATGATATTGTATAGATGTGTGAGAGGAGTATTTTAAAGAAGGCTCTGCGCCTCTAGAAAGATCCTTCAGGTTGCCGCATGCAGCTCCCCCCTTAAATCTCCCCAGAAATAAGCCTCTGCAGCGGCTCTCACATGAAGTCAGTCCTCACACACCTGAGCTGCAGCTGTAGGCGCATTCACAGAGGTGTGTGTGTATGGTAAACATGCACCTGACGCATAGCGAGTGACGATGTTTAAAACGGGCCTTCGTCTGGATGGTTAATTCGCCTCGGGGTCTTTATATTGATCCAGTGTTTTCTTGACAGAGGTGAAAATGGCAGAGGACATTAAGGCCAAGCTTGACAACTATCGAACCGCTCCATTTGACGCCAGATTCCCCAACCAGAACCAGACCAGGAACTGCTGGTCCAACTACCTGGGTAAATGGTGCACGTCAAGGTCAAAGCAGTCAGCTGGGGTCAGAGACACAACGATGATATACGAACTTAAGAACTTTTTTTAATTAGATATTAAAATAGAATAACATGTAACAAATGTAGTTTTATTATATTTTGACTTATAATGTACAAAATCTGAGTTTGGTGAAACATGCCCATGTTTACTGTTAGTACTGCTCATCTAAGGTCCTTAAAGGTGTTGACCTCTGACCTCTAGGCTGGAGGTAATCCACTTAGAGATTTTCTTGTGGCAGAACATGACCCTTCCCCTTAAAAAAAAAAAAAAAAGGATCCCATCCCATGGGTCTTTTTTTAATATTCATTGTTGTTGTTTCTCTATTAATAGACTATCATCGCTGCCAGAAAGCTCTGAATGCCAAAGGAGAAGACACTCTACCATGTGAATGGTACAGGAGGGTCTACAAATCAATCTGCCCAATGTCCTGGGTAAATACTCTCTTTTTGTGACTTTTCTATGAGATAAACAATCTTACAAGAAACACCCAGACACGCTGAATAGTAAAGGCCGAATATACGTGGTGCTCTCCCATATTAAGGGCTGAGTTTGTTTAGCAGGGGTCAAACAACTTTATCGTTCCACGCATTCCTGCGGGTCTCTGCCCTGTAGTGAGAGTCAAAACAACGTGAAGACTTTCAATCCAAACTTGGAGATTGCAGATCCTCCTTTTACAGAAGCTTACGCTCAATAAAAATGCAGCATGTCTGGAGTTACTTTTTTAAGTGAAATTCTGGAAAATATGAACAGGTATCACCACCACCTTTCCCCAAATCATGCACTGTAATGTTATTTTTTTCTGTATTTTGGAGTCTTAAATCATCACAAAATTTTCCATGTCTTTGTGAGTTTAATATATTATAAATACATGTTTGTGTTACAAATTTAAGTTTGATTCTGAAATTATTTGTCCTTGTAGGTCCAGAAATGGGATGATCAGATGGAAGAGGGAACCTTCCCAGGAAAAATCTGAGATTGTCATCTCTAAAGCTGGTGAACTGCAAAGATGAAATCTTTTCAGCTAAATGTTTGTGTTTGTGGTGGGAGATCATGTGGCTCTATCACCACCTTTCCTCTACTGGAGCTCTGTCCCAGGAGTACACTGCAACTGAATGGTCATTCCCTACAACTATCAAGAAATGTACAGTGAATTCTGCATTAAAATATCTCAGGATATATTTATGGTCTTCAGTTGTCCCTAATGTTTTTCTTTGTCTTGTACAGTGTGCTGTTCATCCAGCCAGAACATTGTTTAGATACGCAGAGTGGGCTTAAATGAGAAGGTGTTGAGGTCAACTGAGGATATTTAAGTCTGAACAAGCAGGACTGTTGTAGAGAGCAAGCAGACGTCATTCACCCACAGCAAAATGGAGGTGTTTGTAAACCAGAAAACCAAGAGTTCATCTTTTAAGATATATTATTTAAATTTTATTCATTCAAATAAACCTACATCAAATATACATATTTAATCAAGATTATAAAAATAATTAAATATTTCAAAACACTAAACGTTACACATACAACAGCCACCACCCCACAGAGCAGGACTGAGATACACAGTAATGGCTACTGTTGCTGTTGGACATAGAGAAATTAAATACATAAAACTGCATTTGATATACAATTACTCCCATCGAGTGTAAGGAGTATGAAATAGTTTATATTGGGGCTGAATGAATCAGTAAAAAGTCCTCCAAACAAACAAAAAAAATCTAATCTTTTAAGATGGCTAATGCTGGGGAACATTGTCATGCAACAAGTGAACAGAGTAAATATTGAATGAATGAATAGTACAACACCAACAACTAAGTATTATAGTGAAAGTAGAAGCATATTTATCCCTTTTTAAAGATGAATTCTTCTCAATGTGAGGTAAGTTTATAGTATTTGCATATAAGAAGTTACCTGTTACTGTATCAACTCAAAATCTAATCTGGAAAATGTAGATTTTTCTCTTTTTCTTTTTACTTCCAACCAAATTTACTAAAACAGCTTTACTGGCTCAAGAAATGTTTGCCTCCAAAAAAACTACCTTATAGTAACTTCAATAAAGGTCACTTGGTTTGCAAACCAGTTTTTTCTACCTGATGTAAAGCAGAGAAAAACTGACCTCGATGTAAAGAGCCAAATAGAGCTGAAAATTCAAGTGTGGAGTTTGCTAACATACTCTGAAGTTGTACATCCTCAGGTTTTTTTTCTGTAGTTAACTTGAAATGTAGAAAAATCTCACTGCTGTGTTTTTTCACTGACCACTTTTAACCCTCGATATAAATGTTCCAGAGGTCAAAACTTCTCTGGAAGCACTTCCCAAAGTAAAACCATTAGGCTTTGAAATATATCAGCCGGCAGATAGAAATTATCGATAGATATAAATTAGTGTCTGCATAGCATTATGGTAAGTTGGTGCACTGGTGGGAGTGTTAGTCAGTTCTCATACCCACTGGGGGCAATGAGCTGATGGTTTAGGCTCATCAGTGTCGTTAAGAAACGTTACATCTGCCACATCCTGATGTTGTGTATTTGTGTGGCTTTGGAGCGTTTTCTTTTTTTTCTTTTTTTGAGTATTTGCACGCCACAAGCAGCATTAAAATATGCAGCACAAAAGTCACAAGTAGCAGCCACAGATATAGTGTTTAGTACTAGGCACAATAATAGGGCTGATAAAATGCAGCCTCACAGGTTTATCCTGGCACTGGGATGGACAACCGGGGCAACGACATAGTACATGTTCCAAGATAATATGCATGTGTGGGTGTGTTTCACAGCAACGGAAAAGGGAGTAATCCAACCACGACGTGGAATCCTGTATCTGTGTGTGTGTGTGTGTGTGTGTGAGCAAACCCAGTGTTATCCATGCAGCCTCCTTCCTCTTCAGCGTTGACCATGTGAGCCACTGTCGAGCTGCCGTTACAATCCACAGCTGGGTGGCTGACTTGGGTCTTAATATGGGAGCAGTAACCCACCACAAAGTGGGTATAAAAACTCAGCCATAGCTCCTCCCATTAGGTTCTATTCCCTTTGTGTACACACAGACTCCACATGTGTTTACTTGTCAGTCAGTACCTCCTCTTTCCATGTTTCCCGCCGTCAGTCATGCAGGTCTTAGGTCGAAGAGCTGCATTGAGAGAGTGCAAACAAACTTCATCACTGACAAATTCAAACTACTGAGTGTATTTACAAATTCAAACTTCTGAGCGTATTTACATTCAGTTGTTTCCTGGACTCACCTGGATCTGCCGTCTGCTTCTTCTTGTTGTGATGGACTATCTGATTCTCATTGGTCATCTTCACATCCTGATCCTCCACATAATTACTGCAACACACGGAAAGACAGCACAGCTCAGTGTAAATCAATTTGTTGAGTGTGTGGGAAACCCAAATAGAGAAACGACACAAAATGGGGGGTTGATTGATTGATAAGCAAAGCTTGAAGCCAGCAGGTCCAGGCCTTGAGACCAAAGATGAGGCTACAAAGGAGAGAGAAAAGGGTGAGAGGAGGGACTGAGGCATTACAAATCAAACGTCTGATAAGGAGGGTGTGGGATGTCTGGGGGACACTTGAGGGCACTGGAGGACTCTTCAATACAAGGATTGACCACAGGGAGGTGCTGACACGGGACTGTAGGGGGCTCTGTTACTCACTGTTGGTGGTGTCGGCTGCCTCGGGGGCTGAAGTGGAAAAAAGCATATCTCTGTTCAAAACACCTCACTACTTGGGACAGTGGGATTAAATGTAACCCTTTTTCTCAACCCGTTAGTGTCTCTGCATCAGACTACCAGTTTCTCACTGAAGTAATTCCCAGTTGGTAAGTGACCTGTCTATAACTGTTTGACATTGAATGCTTTGGAAAAGATGCAGGGCTGACCAGCAAACTGTATGTTTTTGAGAAATGAAACAAAACCATCAGCGTACATCCACCCCTGACAAAACGTGGGTACCTGATAACAGTGTTCCTCTCACGGTGTGCAATGTAGGCATTGTCTGTGAACAGGATGGTGTGGTAGGGCACCACTGGATCACATGTCGGCAGAATGCCGCGTGCCACGTGGCTGACGCTGTCTAAGATGCCGTTGTACACCAGGAGGTCGTCCACCAGCAGCTGTACACACAGAGAGAGACAAAGATTTTGCTCTCCAAAGTCTGATTTTAGAAAATTAAGATAACTACATGAATAAAAATTAATTCCCTGCTCGCAGCAGAAAGAGGCTTACCCCAAACTCCTTCACTCCTCTATGTGGGGTCTTGGAGTAGTTCCACAGTTTGATCATGGACACTGTCACTGGTTGATCAAAGATGACGTACACACGGTTCACCTACACGGAAACGGGTAACGCAGCTGTTAACTTTAATGTGTGTACGTTAACCGACTGCTCGTTTTCTCTGTGTTTCACACTCATGCTCACCAGTCCGGGGAGAACCGGTGCTAACCACATATGTCTTCCATCATGGGTACTGTTGACTTCATCTATTAATTTATCTGGAGTCCTCACATCACCACTCACGCTGTCCAGTACATTCACACTGTCTGGGAAAGCAGCGATGTCTGGTGGACATGATGTTAAGGATCAGACTCCTTCAAGAGCTGTTATTAGTTTACTACTAATTCCATATATTAACCATATGCAGCCACCCTCCGCAGTTCATCAGAACAGGACTGCTTGTGTAGCAGGTATACATGTGTTCTTTTTACCATTCATGTCTCTCTTTTTTAGGTCTCCGCTGCTGTTGGGAGTAAAGCCTTCCCTCTCATGGATTTATAGTGGAAATGTTAATAATTCTTTGCTAAATCAAGATTAAAGAAGCTTCTGAGGGACATTTCAGTTAGAAAAGCTCAGGTGTAACTAATAATACCAATTCCTGTGAGTTCCATTTGAATGTCTGTAAAAGTAGAGGGCAATATTCATAATTTGTGACCTTGAGATCTGCGGTCATTTTACTTTAGCTTAACGAGCCAGACAATGCCAAAAGTAATTGATGCTATGGTGATCTTGACCCTATTGTTTTATAGCTGGAGAGGACAGTTCAAGTTTGTGAGGACAGATGCACAGAGGTCAATATGAACACATAAAGAAGGATACTGTTGTCACTGAGACGGATTTTCTCATGGTTCTGGTCATAAAACTCAAGGCCATTGAGACCGATGTAGTACGGGTCTCCCCAGGTTGTTAAAAGCTGCAGCTGAAAAATGACTGTCGGGTTAAGATCAAGGAATAAACAACATGTTGTATAGGACATATGAGACCTGGATGTCTATTTTTCATCAATTCATGACACACTGCACATACATATACAGCACAACAACCACAGCACCTATCTGTTAGCTAACTGTGACAGTAACATTAAATATGGCTGCATATCCAGTATCACAGTATTAGTCAATGCTATTATAAACTTCTCTGGTATTTAAGAGGAGTTTTGCACTTTGAAATTAATATTACTGTGCACTGAAAGGACAGGGTGCAGCTCTATTACTTATCTTCCTCCTCCAGCTTGCAGCCTGTTGTTTGTTTTCACAGCTAAAAAAGACCATGCATGTGCTGTTGCCAGAGCAACTGCTGGAGATGGGTTAATGTTGCCTGAACCCACAAATCTGATCCATCTACAAGAAGGATACACCCACAAGGCATGATAGGAGCTTCATAGTCCATGCTGGCCTGCTCTTGTTTCTTAGAGCTTCCTCTGGATCAGAAACAACAAAATCATACATTAGTAAATCAAATTCAAAACTTTCTCCTGAAACTGAGGCACAAGTGAATGCAAATTGCATCTCCTACTTGTGGTAGTCTTCAACACTCTTGCTGTCTGTGGGCGTCTGGAGGTAGTCTACAAAGAGGATCTCCTGTGCAAAATCAAAGTGACAGTTGCCCGGTCCTTTCCTGATCAGGAAACCCTCCGTTGGGGAGATCGCAACATCGTCCACAAACAGATGTATGACTTTCACCTGAGTAAAAAACAGAGATTTTTCTGTTGATTGTATTGTCCACGGTCCTTTGAATAAAACTTCTCTTCTTTTAAATCTAAAAACCTGAGGTTATGACTAATCTTATGTCTAATATGATTATTAGTGTTATCTGAGGGAATCTTTAGCCTTTTGTAACAACTGCACCATGTTCACAAATACTGTTTGAAGTGTCTCACCCCTCTGTAAGAATCCTCAGGAGACTTATTGTAGTTCCAGATACGGAGTCCAGCGATGGTCTGGGCCTTGTTGAAAGTAATGTTCAGGGTGTGGGGCTCTCCATAGGTGAAAGGGATCAGCCACATGTGCTGGTCCTCAGTGGTAATGTTATGGCCATCTATAAGCCTGATAATGAAGATAGATATTAAAGAGTCTGGCTTTTGATTGTAATATTAGATTAAGCTAAAGAGCACATCATTTTGTTAATGTTAGACATACTTATCAATTGTTCGCACGTCATGTCCATACTCGGGCAGGTCGTTGAGGTCCCTGGGTGAGGCAGAGACCATACTGAGGTCTAAAGGCAAACTCTCGCCCTCTTTTCCCACAACTTCCAGTCCAGTCAGGCCCATGTAGTGGGAGTCACCCCATGTCAACAGCAGCTCTAGTCTAAGGCCTGGAAGGAAGAGAGATGGTTACTGTAACTATCAAAAGATTCAGAACATGTGATGACAGCATGTTGTGAATGCACTTACACTTTCCAGTGTACATCCCAGGAATATGTTCCATGTTCTCCTCAGACTGGCTCACAGTGGGATTCAGGTGGAGTTTCAACTAAAAATAAACAAAGAGACACATTTAAAGCATAATGGCACTACACTTTCCTGATGATGGTGTGTCAGTTAATCTACTCTTGATGCCTGTTAGACTGTCAGCTGCTTTTCCCAAGCATTACGGAAATGGTTCCTATTGGTACACAATGAAATTTCAGATAATGTTTAGTTGAATACATGATTCAAAAGTCCTGGATCTTGATTGGTAGCCACACCACAGTGGGGAATAGTGTCTAAACTAGTGCAGTGATGTACGCATTCAAAAACTATTGAAGATTATATGTAACTTCTATCAAAGTGTATACTCACAGCGAGGTCTTCCTCTCGGAAACCGGCCTGCGTGAAGGGTCTTTCTTCTCCTTCTCCATCAGCAGTGCGTGGTCTCTGCAGCTCCTCCTCATACACCAGGCTCTCTGGACCCTCTCCTTCACTGAGGAAGGTTTCGTCGTAACGAGACATGGCCTCCAGGATGTCATCATCAGTGGTGAACAGGATAGTGTCTCCAAACTGGTCCAGTCCTGAAAAGACCATGGCATTAGAAAAAAGGAAAAGTTGATGAAAACAAACGGAGCAGCACTGAAAAACAGTGAGGCTGTTCTGCTCACATACCTCCAGACAACGTCCCTGAGGCCTTGGCAATCTCTCCTCTGAAGATGCACCTGCCATCCAGGAGCATTTCCACCTCTTTCACCCCTCGGAAAGAGTGGATGCGTGACTTGTTATAGTTCCACACACGGATCATGGCCACTTGGTATGGAGCTCCAAAGTCCAGGAAGATGGTGTGGCTACGACCAGGTGTGAATGGGGCTAACCAAAGGTGCATGTCATCCTGAGTGAGATTAACGCCGTCGATCAAGTTGGTAACAACACGTGGGTCTTTTCCGTACGCAGGGAGAATGTTGATGTCTGGAGGATCGGCCCGGATGTGAGCAGGTCGAAGAGGCTCTCCGCTGGAGCTGAACACCTCCAGGCCATTGAGGCCCACGTAGTGACGGTCACCCCATGTGGACAAGATGTTGATGACCAGTCTTTGACCCTGTGGCAGCACTGGGATTTCAAACTCGTCTTCCCGCTCCATGGTCAGATCATCATCAGGGCCTTCGCACAGAGCCCCCTGAGTGGCCAAGGATGAAATGGGGCTCCTGGGTGCCACGGAGGAGTTGACCGGGACGGTGGGTGGACCACGGCCCTGGCGCTGGAGGAACTCATCGAAGATGTCACCTTCGAAGCCCATGTTGGAGATGCGTCCACGCTGGCATTGGTTGAATTTAACAAGAGAGTCCCAGGACTCCATGAGGGTGTCATCCTGCTGGCTGTGCAGCTGGGCCCGAGACAAACTCTGCCTTCTGCTAGTGTTCACCAGCGACAGTGGTTCTTCTGGAGAATACAGAAACATGAGCAATTAATTAATTAATTACATTCAAGACAAATGAAATAAGACAGCCCTCCTAATTTTATCATCAGACACGGATACAACTTGTTCTGAGCATCAATATAGCAAATGTCTCATCTCTTAGCAGTAAAAGCTTCACACGAGAACCCATTTTAAATAAAATCTGACCATTTTACTTGATTCAAAGGTGAGAGAAGATTATGGAACATATTGCTAGGATACACCCTGGAAGTGTGAGTGCCTCTGTCAGCCTGCACCCAGCCCTTAGATAAGGTTGTTCATTTAGTTTCATTTGTCAACCAGGCCAATGACAGGAATCAAATAATGCTCCACCCTTACCCCACAGCTGCATGCTCTATGTAGTGACTGTCTCAAAACAAACAAATCAACATCTAAAAGAGACTGAGGAAGCAGCATTTCATGCAGGGCCCACTGATGACGTGTAAAACCACATGACCCAGATAGCACCCATGTGAAGTTAGACAGTAACAAACATGAAAGCCTCAATCTAACAGTAATGCTGAAGGATCACAATAGACTTTTGTATCTTCTGATTTCACATGAAGGAATTACTAAAAAAGTTTGATAGTACTTGTAATAATACTAATAATAACTCGAAGAGTATAATATAGACTTTAAAGGGTGACAGCATGTAAATAATATGATTGGTTGCTATTATAAAGGAAAATACACAAATAACTTCAAGGGCTGAAGTAAGTGCCCCATATGCAGAGGCTATAGTCCTCGCTGCAGCGGCCCTGGTTTGAATCCACCAGTGGCCCTTTGTTTCATGTCATTCCCCCTCTCTGTCTCCCCATTTCCTGTCTACAGCTGTCCTATCACTTAAAGGCCCCCAAAATATACTTCAAAACAGGTGTGATTATTTAACGTTTGTAAAGGTTCACTCTTGTTTTTTTCCTGTGTGTTGTACCTGTGTTGGACAGGGCTGTAGCTCTGAGGTGCTGATCATCTGTCTGCCTAGAAGTGACTCCACTGCTTCGGAATGAGCTCCTCCGTCCACTGATGGGTCTGTCGGCCTTTTGCTCCCCAAGTTCATCCAGCAGGTCGCAGCTCAGCTCCAGAGAGTCAGCTTTCCACTGGCCCCCATTCACCGTCCTCTCCATCCCTCTGCAGACCCGGCCAGGGTTACAAGGCAGCTCCGGGAGCATTGAGGAGGATGAGGCTGACAGCGATTTGGGCTCTGCTGAATGCTGAGGCACTAACCATCGGGGCCTCTCCCTGTTCACCTCACAGCCCTCTGGAGCTCCTCTGTTCAGGGGCTGCAGCCACTGGGGAGCCACCCGTGAGGAGGACGGCTGGGTGGTGACAGTTTGCTCCATGGGTCCAGGCTGCAGCACCTCCTGCCTGAGAGAGAGGGGCTCTTCTGAGGCAGACAGGTCAAAAGAGTTCATTTGCGAAGACAAGCGGCGGGAAGAGGATGAAACCCCCACTTGCGAAGGAGCGATTGGTGGTAGTGGCGTATGTGATTTCTCCTGCATGTCTATGAGAGCCTGGCCTGCTGCATCCGGCTGCTGCAGATTTGAACTGTAGTGTCGCGGGGTGCTGCTGCCCTCCCCACCATTCCTTTCCTCATAGCGCTGGGGGCTGACACCCCGCAGATTGTGCCCTGAAGACACGGGGCTGGAGAACAAGGACTCTGAAGCCTGGAAATCCTGCAGATCGATGGTGGTGCTGTAGTCAAAGACCTGGTTGCCACAGCCCTTCTCCAGCTCACCCTCAAACACCAAAGTGCTGTTGAGGTACAGCTTTATGTGTCGCGCACCAATGTCAAGCTCCTGAAAAAGAAACAGGGCATTAATTACCTGTACCTTGAACTTATAGCCTCATATAACAGCTTGCAAATTATCTGGCCATTAATGTTACTAAATGCTCAAATAAATCAGATTTTAATGTCTGAACTCTACAAAAAAAAACATTCTACATATTTAATCAATTTAGGATGCAAATAAATTAAACATCTTGTGTACACTGAACAATGTGTTAAGTACAGACTGATTCCAATTCTGAATAAAAGTAAAACTATAAACCCAAAAGCATCAGCATAAACAAGTACATATACAAACACACTCAAACACACTATGATTGACTAACCTATATTTCTTAAATACAGAGTAAGAGCTCTCCAAGCTAGCAGTAATTAGCACACTCACAGATCCCAAGTCATGGCTGCCATGAAGGAATGGCTGACGCCCAACTCAAATCTGCTTGATCGTCTAGACAGTGAACCAATTAGAACCTGTTTCCCACCAACAGCTCCTTACCTTCGAGGTTCAAGACATCATGTCATTCTAGACAGCTGTAGTAACACAGAAGGAGAGCCGGTGGGGTGTTTGTACCCCACTATGAATGGGACTGAGGTTGAGAGGCAGAAGCCCACGTTTCCCCCAACACTAATCCTCTAGGGCTAATCTCCTACTGCTCCACATTTGGACACACTGACTGGCAGCTCAGCCAGCCACTGCTTAAAGAGAACCACACCCCTGCCGCAGCCACGCCAATACACTCACCCAGTTTATTACTGACAACGCTCAAGGATGACAGATTTATGAGCTTGACACAGACATGGAAATGTCAAAAGGTGTTTGGAACAGATGTCACTCTTGTCGAACAAATATCATTTCACGATACAGCATTTTATAAACTGGAGTATGGAAAAAAAAAAACACACGGAAAAATGATTTAAAAGAAAACCCACATACATTGAGGGTTCTGTTGTAGTTCCAGATTTTGATGCGGGATATTCCAAACTCTGGGGAGCGCTCAGTGTTTCTGATAATGAAGTAGAGCTGGATAGGAGGGTGGAATGGACACGTCCACATGTGACGCTCTTTGGTGGTCTGTCAACCCAAGAAAATAGACCGAGCATCCCTTTTACACAACAAACAACAGCAATAACAACAACAACAACAACAACAAAGACAAGTGCAACCTCTTTAGATGCTTTAGCTTGAGTTATTAAGCTTGCTTGTTTACTGTCATGATTAAATAGAGCCGAGCCCTCATTAATGTTATTAGCATTAATGCTTCTACTGTCTATAACAAGGAACCATGAAATTATCTGCTGTGACATGTTTTAAAGAGGAACTATGCAAGTCTGGTAGCTTTTCTGCTGTTCTGCTAACCCTCCACCCGGCCATGTGCATTTGCTTTCAACAAAGCCAGCGAGAAAGCAATCCATGGACTGCTGGATAACGTTATTTATCATATACTCTTTACGATGTGTTTTTGTGTAGTCTTATCCATCATAAACAAGAGATTACGGGGCACGTTTGTGTTGCAGTGACGCTGAGATGAAAGCTGGGTCACTGGGTTGGAGGCGCTGACCAGTTTTCACTAGATGGAAGGCAGAGAGCCTCCATTTTTCCTCCTTAACAAGTTACAAGTCATTTATCTAACCATCACAATTACTCCGAAGAAAAGTATCTACTGCAAACCATCATACATGAAATAAAAATGTAACATTATGATTAACATATAACAATGATAAATCATCACATCACAAATTTTGGACATGTTTGAGTGCAAACATGTAAGAATGCAGGTCAATGAGAAGCACTCAGAAAAGACATTGTGCTAGACAAGGTCTGGATTAGAGTTTAATTGGTTGTAATTTTCTATACAGATTTAATTTACACCTATATAGGCTACAAGCAACTCAACTAGCAGACTCTCTGCTGAGGCCGCAGAGACTCACCTTCATCTTTCCATTGACAAGCACCCCCAGATTCCCGGGGTAGTCGGTGTTCCTGATGTCTAGGTCATGAGGCGACACATACAGCTTCTTGTTTCGGGGACAGAAGAACTGCAGCTCAGTCAGGCCGACCTGCAGAGCGTTCCCCCAGTTTGACAGAATCTCCATGGTAACATACAATGCAGGGGTGACCTCCGCTGAGGACTGCCTTCTCTGCAATGTCAACACAAAAGATTAACATGTGTTTCTGTCCGTATGACTCCCCCAGCTGCATCAGGATTATTCATTCAACTGTGTGAGAGTGTTATTGACTCACCGGCTGCTTGCTGTAGTCTGTTTTGACACTCTGAGAAATGTTGTAGCTGGGTCCAGCTTCCAGTTTCTCCAAGGCGGTCAGCAGTTTCTGTTGTTGCCTGGAACACAAGGATGACAACCTCAGCTGTGTTGCTTTGCCTGCTGTCCCTGACATTTATATCATAGGTGAAGGATGGCTGACCGCTGTGATAGACACACTGATGAATGATTCTTCAAGGTCAGAGAGCACATAGGTTACACATGTCTGTTTTAGTTTCTACAAAACATCATGATGTTTGTTCTGCCAGGATGTACAAGATTATCAAGAGAACCAGGTGTCCTTCTGCCCAGAGGACAGAATCTATCTACAAGTGCCTGTCAACATACCTGGGCCCCATCAGAGTGATTCTCTGCATGGCCAGTGTGACACTGCTCTCGTTTTTGTCGTGGGTGTTGTGGTGCACTAAGCCATTTATCATCTGGTGTGCCCTGCCCTGGATGAAGAGAAAACATAATAGATCAGAAAAATAAATAAGCTTATGGGGCAGGGTTTACATGGAAGCCAAATCCAGGACACTGTTGTATTAAAATCAAAAGCACATACAGTGCATGTGTAGAGTTATCGGTGAAAACAGTGAAAAAAGAAATCTAGCGAAAATACCTCTTATGTTCTGGATTACCCTAACCCTCCTTGTCAAAAGCAATTTCAAGTGCCCGGTGGGAGATACAGAGGACTATCTTATCATGGACTAAAATGTTTGTTTGTGTAAAAAGGTAAAGGGAGACGGACCGTGCTGCGGCTGAAGAGCTCAGGGGTCTGTACAGGGTCGTTTTCTCTCTGGATGGCTTGGCGTACCCTGCACGCCATCTCCTCTGAATCCCGCTCCTCAACAGAAGCCTTTCTGAGCGCAGACAAAGGTCTTTCCACTCGACTTCTTGGCCCTTAAGCAAGAGACACACATTTCTGAGCAACAGCCATTCATTTATACAGTCTTTATAGACACACATTTCAAAGATCTTATACTTCAAATTGGCAGTCTTTGGATTTTAGAGCTCAACTCTTAGGTTATACTTGTTAAATGTGATTTTTTTTGCCTTGTCTGTTTTAATAATGTTAAAAGACTTACTCTGACTATCCCAGCTGTCATCTGAAGGGGGCTGATCCAATGTCTTGCTCTTTACCAACATAGGCTTGGTGGGTATAAAGCTGTCTGTATTTTCTTTCCTTTTTGCAGACAGAGAACGTTCAATCTTGCGACCTGCAGAAATGGGAAGAGTGAGCAATTATATGTATTAGAGTGAGCAATATTCATGTCTTAAGGAAAGTGATATATGTATATATATATATATATGCATTTGTGTGTGTTATTACAGTTAAGAGGCTAAAGTGTTGCACTATTTCTGCTTTGCACATGTTGTATTATAGTATACAGTTCAATACAAGCTATTTACTTGCTTATTCTCCTTGTGTGGCGGTCAGTGCTGATGAAGCAGATAAGGCGAAGACGGAACCACCATGGACCATTAAGACTCAACTTAAAAATCAATAGCAGATTTACATATGAAAGCACATGCTGAAACCTACCTTTAGGGGAGGGTCCAAAGTCCAGGACAATGAGGTTCGATGAGTCGAAAGGACTGTGGGAGCTGCTGGGCCGAGGGTTAGAGGAGGACTTAGAGGATGAAAGAGGCAGTCCCAGTTCATCCAGACTCTCAGTGCTCTCTTCCCTCTCAATGTGCTCCTCCACCCACTCTTCATCTGACTCCTCCCCCGCTGAGCCGCGGTTGCTCCGCCGCATGCTGACCTCCAGGCTCCGGCGCAGAACCTAGTTTACAAAAAGGTCAGCGTTTATGTAGGCATCCATGCACCTAGTCATCTCTGGAAGCGCTCACAGGCGCACGCACACAGGCATGCATGCAGACACTTAAAGTATTCCCTTGATTTGTAGGACAACCGCTGAAAACCATCATAAATCAACACCTAAGAGACTCAAACAAATTTAGATGATTCACTTCACTACATGTTACCTTGACAAGATGAAATGAAACAGTGTGTGTATTTCTATAGCCGCTCACCTTCACTTCCTCGAGGTTGAGAAGCACCTTCTCGCTGTGCTCCTGGCTTGCTTGGCCTCCTTGGCTCTCAGACCTGCAGCTGAAAGAGCGCGACACCTTACGCGTGTCCCTTGGGGAGCAGGGACTACGAGGGGAGCGCGGACTGGAGCTCTGCATGAAACACAGTGATTGGATAAAGGGGAAATTGCAGAGATAGAGAGATGCTAAGTAGTACAGACAGCTGCATCTGACAAATAGCCCCTCCTCTTAAAAAACACCCACACACACACAGGCTTAGTAGGCATTGTTATGTCTTCACTCTACCTCCATGTCTACGCTTTCATAGCACTCAAAATCTTCCGAGTAGTGCTTTTCTGGAGATATCTGCAAAGTTGGTCCTTCCTCTGTTCGTATTTTGACAGATTTCTGCATAAATAACAAAAAGTATTATCACTATAAAATATTAACACAATCGGGGGTTAAAAGCATGAAGAAATCAAAGGCCTTTACCTGCACCCATTCTTTCCTCTGGACCTTTCCTGGGGCAGTGTGGCTCCTTTTCCTGTGTGTTTGCTCCAGATTACGGCTATCATCAGTTAACTGGTGGGCACTTCTACAGACATCTGCCGATGAGTCACAGCACAGAAAGGAACATGAGCGGCGTGCAGCAGACTACTGCCTCAGAGGAGAAGGAACGCACACTCCCAGACGCAGATGGTCCACAGCACATAGAGGAAGAGCAAAAAACTGGCTGCCAGCTACAACTGTCACTATCATTATTCACTGGGGCTCAGCATGGGAACATGCCATGTGAACTACAAGCTGAAGAGTGGTGGCTATTAGCTGGTTTCCATATGGTCTTAGGATGACAGAAGCATAGAGTATTTTCATGTAAAAATGACTAAGCAGTCAAGAGAAATATTTCCCCTCTGCACAACAGTGGTAAAAAAATGATGATGTCTTACATAAGCATTTTTACTTTTGAGTGTCAGTGGGTTTATTTTGGTCTGAGAAGGATGTACCTGCTGTACGTGAAGGCCTCCATGGAGGTGTGGAGGTGACAGACTTGTCGACGGAGATCTTGGGCTGTTTCCGACTGGCTTCAGCATTGGCTCCGTTCAGATAAATGGAAAAACCTTGCTCAAGCCGTTCCAACTCAATCTCCCTGTGATCTTTGACTTTAAGGCGCTTAAGGATCCTGAGGAAGGAAAACTGGTGACTAGGTGTATCTCGTGCTTACTCTAACACTATACCACATTTCAAAAACAACCAATCAGTGCTTCTGTAAGGTAACATGGAAAGTCATGGAGGAGTCGTGTGCCTCCTTTGTGAAATCTAATCCGTCCTTCCCCAGCCTGTGCTCACACTTCACCTGTTTTTGTGCTGGAGGGCGATTAAATATTCATCCAGAGCGTCATCCACAGCAGAGGCAAGCTTCTCTCCTCGGCACGCCTTGCTCTCCTTCAAGAACACATGCATGACCACGCACGCATACAAACACACACAAAGCAGAAAACTCAGCCATTTGAGCAAGACAGTCAAAATACATCGAATTCTTGAACAGGTACTCACATTCACAAACTACAATCACTTTATCCGGTGCATCACAAAATTTATGCAAACAACTTGCTCCTCCAATCATGAGTAGATAAAGCATTGGTGCAGCTATGGAGAGCTAATCATAAGAAGAAAATGGCACCACAAACCTAAATGATGCTGGGATGCAGATGCATGCTTTTGTGAACACAGTCTAATATGTTTTATACAGACTTTACAGAATAGTATACATGTCCAACTCAGGTTCATAGGATGTGGTTACAGAGTGAGTGTAACAAGAGCTACTAAATCTTGCAATATTGTCCCTTTTTATAATATATGAATTTTTTAAAATGTAAAAATACATCTATCACAACAGCCGGTCTTTGTTCAGACATCACTAGACAAAACTAAAATTAGATGTCTTCCTGCTTCAGTCTCATAGTGTTTGTCTTGAACCTCAGACGGTGATAAACTGGACAGATAACTGTGTCATGGAGGGGGCATCAGTTGGTTGCACAGCGTGCTCACTTGCAGCTCATGCCATTTCATTTAAATCAAGTGAAATCATCATGCAAGACGAGCAAAGTAATGACAAAGCCCTTACTTAGTGTCTACAAGTCAACTAGGCTACAGCATCTGTCAGTGTCAGGAGGCAGAGAAGAAGCAAAGACAGGAAATTCGAAGGGGGAAAAATAGAGAATACTTGTTAGTGACAGGGTACAGAGAAACAGTGTGACAGCTGAGACACTGCTGGAAAATGTGTTGTGCAGGTTGCATTTTATGAGGTGGAAATTAAAAGAGAGCGACTTGATAGTGCCTCATATCAAGTAAAAATGACAGATGGTGTGAACTTAAAACTGCTGGCCGGGTAGATTACATAAAGCGATACCTCGTTGTCCATTGTGTGGCTGCAGATGATGCTGTTCACATAACACTACTCCATGTTTTGGAGCGAGTCGACCATTCTTCGCAAATATCATTGAAACCTGTGCTGTGTTCGATTACCACTGCGGAGGGACACAGATGAGAAGCCCAAGGTTAACTGAGAGCATGACACTTAAATCATGTTGTATGCAGTTCTTTTAAAATGTCGTCCATCCCCGCTGGACGGTTCATAACAAATACGGATCTCGCGTTTCTGAACTAAACGTCACCCAGCTTATTTCTGCCATGTTTTTCTCAAAACATATAAATGCACAGTTGACACGAGTGCTCGCGCAGGGAGATTACAGATGTGTTCGGCATATTCGTTTGCACAGGCAATATAGATAGCAACTGCTAACAACGTTATTTTTTTATAGTGCAACCTGGGGCTTTCTGGCAGTTCCCGGTGCGGTGACCGGTTAACACACATTTTTATCTCCTTGGGTTAGCAACAGAGGCAAAACTAGCAAGCCACCCAGCAGTTCAGTTAAGCTAGCATCGACGCTAACAACAAACTGAAAGGCTAACGGTTTAGCATTCAACTAGCTCACATGAAATGACAACAAAACTTACTTTTACATCTCGCATTCTTGTCAAATCTTCACTCCGGCAACAACAAGTATGAATAATATACTTACTGCCTGTGTAAAATGGCTCACCGTTAGCCATTAGCCTTAAAATGAAGGAGTTTTTTTTCTGTTTTCTCATGCGCCCAGCGTGTTGTGTTGGTTGGTTACCAGGATAGCTGTCCTCCAATGACAGAGTCGCATCGCTGTTAGCCACGCCCCCGAGCCAGCTGCTGCTGCCACCTTCATACAAGTCTGCACAAACCCTGCGCTGCTGAACCACGCTTCTGGAGCATTGGAAACAATGGTATGCAACTTAGATTTGCCAGAGAGAGCATAGCAACATCCTTTTAAGTAACCGCACACACTTCCATGGTCAACAGTCAAAGTTCAACACTGTTTTTATTATTATAAATCAATACATTTTATATAAAAAAGGACAAAGGGGGTCTGAAATAAAACCATTGTAGATGTAAACCAAACAGATCCTGTTATGGCAAGCCTCTTATCACACTGGACCCATATTGCAGACACTTATTAGCCAGCATGTCTAGTTAACACTCACTCATCCTACAACACCCTAGGCTATACTTTAGATCACTCTACAGTTTGGAAAGGGTTTAAAATGGAAATAATGTGGCTGACATCGATCTCTCTGCAAAGCGTTGCCAAGTATAGCGACTTAGTATGCCATTGGTTTTTTGTGCAATCCTAACATCCATCACCAGTAGCAGTCAACATTACTCGTGAAGTGTGCACACATTTTTTTTTGTATAGCATTTCAAGGATGTGAAGACTCTTAAAACTCCTGAAGGTAAACAATATAAGCTTTGTGTGGCACCCAGTGTAATGCTCCTGAATGTAATGCAGGTTAAAGCATCTTCTGTGCAGAAATGACCAAGACCTTGCTTTAGCCAATTCATGATGTTACAGACTTCCTAAAATGAGATCATGAGGCATTTGAGAAAAAACCAGCATCATCGTGGTGTATATGTTCCTTGAAAATAGGTGGACATTAAAAATGGTAGATGCTAGTGGTCAAAGGGGAACACAGCCAGCCGCTTAAACAAGCTAAGCTGCTGACTGCGCCAGTAGCACTCAAAAACACTCAACACAGGAGAGAGTGTGGGTCTAGCACTACGGAAATCAACATGGATTTTCAGTGGATATTGCAACTTTCCTGAATTAAGGATATAAATGTCAATGTAATTTGTATCATTTTCAAAAAATAAAATGCCCTTGAGACACAATTGTAATCTATTACTGTTTGCCAGATAATTGCAGGCCAACAGGTGAGAAGGCAATAGAAGTGCAACCAATTCATCCTCACAGCACTGCAAGATAAAATCATACACAACTAAATTAGTCCAATTTAGATGATTCCAATGACCCTGCCCCTTCTGATAAATCTCACGTTTTGGTAGTAAGAAATTATTTGTAGACAGGATGACCAAATTTCCCTTCTTATTTATTATTAACTATCTCTTTATACAAAACATATCAGCAGTGTTACCAGGTCAAAATTAACTGTCTAGATGATAATTGTGGGAAAGGGTTATGGCTTTCTGCTTTTGAAACCAAGCTTTTACTTACTGTGCAATGTTATGGTAGGAAGGTGTGGGTTAAAATGGACCACGTGTCCAATTACTAAAAACACACATTGGAGGAGAAAAAAATAAAACAATAACTTAAATAGAAGTGCTTAAAACATAACAGTTCTTAGAGCCCTTTCAAAAACCAAAAAAAAAAAATTGCAAAGCGGGAATCCCCACCCCAACAGAAAAGGAGAGCAAAATGAACAGCTGTATTGGTAATACTAATATTCATCCAATGATTCACAGATGTACAGTTCACTTACAGGTCATATCCTTCCCTCCCTTACAAATATTTCTTGTTTCCTGTTCAGTGGCCCCCCCACGTCTGTGAGCCGCGGCTTCCCTCTGTTTCAAGTCTATCTGTGGTAGGAGAACACTCTGTCTCAGTACACCTCCCCTCTTCCTCTTTTGCCACCAGTGCCTGTCCCTCCTCTTTTTTTCTGCGCTCTAACTCCCACTCCACAAAGGTGTCAAAGAGGCTGGGCCAGGCCTCGTCCTCGCTGTAGTTGCTCAGGTCAGGCCCAATCACCTGGGTGAAGTTGAGGAACATGTTCCACGTGTCCCTTGAGATGCCCCGAATACCTGAAGGGTTCTCCGCTAGGAAGTCCAGCCAGTGCTCCAGGATCGCAGGTGTGTCCTGGGTGAAAACCAGTCGCCACAGGGCAATGGCTATCTCGCGCTGCAGAGAACGTTGGCCCTCCTCAGCGTCCAAGCCGAACTGGAAGGTGAAGCGGTACAGGTCTTTGAAGTTCTCCTCGCCCTGGGCATCCAGCAGCATGCACGGGAAACGTGAGCAGATGCCTGTGAGGCTGTCCGCCTGGATAGCCTTGCAGCCGTCAACAAACTCCTTCCTAATGACACAACCAAACATAAGAATTATATTGGATCAGTTCTCCCAAGATTGTGGCCCAGGGGCAAAAAGACATGCTGTGCAACAAAGCTATAGGAGCAGCACCAGAGCTAACCAATAGTTAAATTTACCGCAAGCGACAAAAAGGCATTGTGAAGTCATTCAAATACAAACAAAAGACTGTCTGTCTAGAACAGCACTACAAACATCACTAACAAAGAAGGCATGATCCCTTACAGTTTAAGGAATACATTTACAAACTGTGGTGAAAACTGTTCCCGCTTTCAATGTAACTTTGACAAACGTTATTTTCGCTTCAGTGTTGCGGGCCTCAGCCCATGCAAATATACTTTGTTATTTGAGCCCCACAACAATATAGGCTTTCAAAGTCAAATGTAATATAAAGAGCTTCAGTAAGCATCAGTTGACAATGAAACATGTTGGTTACCAGAGTGTGGTATTGTCCAAAGCCTCTGGATAGAAAAGTGCTGAGTTAAAAATCAGAGAGGGGGAGTCGTGACAAGTGACCCAGCCAGCAGCTAGCTCTATTCATGTGAGTGGGAGAGGAGGGCAGGATCCGTTTCCTCTGCCCCCCCCAAACCACCTTCCTGACAGCGGGACACTGTATGTGTATATGAGTGTGGGACTTAAAGTGAAAAGCTAAAGTGCCAATTTTAAAATGTGTCTTTTCCTAATGATCTAAAAATGACTTCTTTTTTTTCCCCTGCATTGATTATTGGCAGCATCCAGGAGTGACAAATGGACTTCACTGTGGTGGTTCAATGGAAATGTGGCAACAATCTGACTTCATAACATGTCTGGGGTCGCCCTGATATGAGTCAAAACTAGTAGAGCCGATGTAGTTTAGAAATGATGTGTTTCAGTGCTTACAGCCTTATATTGGTATCAAGAAAAGAACAGAAAAAAAGAAAGTTCAATCACGGTTCACAGCTCAGACTCTGAGGATGTGGTGAACACGATGAATGACGGTGACTCTTCTAACCACAAACAGTTTAGGTTAGGTAAGGGTTGTAATATTTCAATAAGGTCACAACAGCTGGTGCACATAGATCCATACGTGGGTAATGTGAGTGGGCCGCAAGGAACACAACACTGCAGCAACCAGTAATGCTACTATTGGCCTCATTTTCAGAGAATGATTTAAAGGAGGGCTCTACAATTTAATCTAAGTTTTCAAAGATCAACTTTACTACCTCCAGTGGCAGTCAAGACAGTGAAGATAGAGATGCAACAAATCAATCCAGCCAGAATCATTAGGCCACCAGGTTACACTGAGGAATGGGACATTTAATACCAAAACAAATGCGGCATGTTTTATACATTTGTGCTCATCTTCATGTGTGATCACAGCATCTGCTGCACAATCAAATCTGGGCAGGTGGCAAAGAATTTATGTTTTTCAGTTATCTGAAATAAGGAAATATCTGAATTGGTATTAAAATGTTCAGTGTTCACTTCAGGCCAGTCGATTACTATTGTATGCTTATGCTGGTTTACCTTGATGAATAAATAGTAATTAAACCCTATTCATCAAAACTCCACTCTACCTTGTAAACTTGCACATGGTGGCTGCTTGAAACTTCCAGGCAAGGACAAGCACGCGAAACTCCGCTGGGTCCACACACAGGTCATTGCAAAACCTTTCCATGCCCTCTTCCAAGATGGCATCTTCCTGTTCGTCCTTGTAGCGGCAGAACAACTCCTCGATGCGCAGCATTGACAGCCCATCTCCATCGTGAAACTCATCCTTGCGTAGTTCCCCCATCACTGCTGGAATGACAGGCGTCTCCACTGTAACTTCCAAGGCCTTGGTGCCATTAGACAGCTCACTGGTGGCTTTGCTACATGGGGCACTGGGCTCTTCTTTGTGGCTCCCACCGCCACCTTTCTTGTGGTGGGACTTGGAGCTGCTCTCCTTATCGCCACTCTTACTCCCGAGTGAGGATGTTGGATTCTTACACTTGGTGACACACTGGCCCATGTCTTCCTCCCTAGTCCCTCGTCTGTCTTTCCTCCTTCCGCCTTCAGTCCCCGTCCGAACCACCTACACACCTCTGCTCTGGCCTGGCAAGACGTCTCAACATACCCTCAGGCCTGAGGTGAGGAACAACATAATGTTTATTATGATTAAGTGTATCTCTCAACTGAAGTCAATCTTGCTCAGAATCAAAAGTGCAAGATCCACATTTTTGTGGCTCTCATTATAAAGAAATGAAACAACAGGATTCTCTGAACATTTGAAAGTTTGTAAATGAAGCTACCTGTGCCAAATCTGCCACGATCCAAGTCTTATTCTGCTAGACTTAAAAACCCTTAAAGGAGAAGACCAGAGAGAAAAAAAAATACATATGGGTATATATACAGTGCTTACATAGAGAGAATTACCATAGAAACTCCCACAAATAAAAAGGGAAACAGGACTGCTAACCACAGAAACCAACTAAGGTAGAAATGGTGTTGTGATACATAGAAAACTACATAACTTTAGTATGAACCATTTGGGGTTTTACTTTTTGGCTGTTGAAATATGTACATTTGTACAACTTTTTATTTGCTATTTCACTTATTTGCTTTATTGTCTTTTAGAATACAATCACCCTTTGCACCCTTTGTATGTGTACAACTATTTTTCAGACAGTCCATGTTCAGCAGTGACAGTTTTACTGGGTTCTACAATAAACAGTTCACATACTATTGCTCCCTTTCCACACCCCAGCAGTGGAAAACAGTGGATGATCAACCAGCCGAATGTGCAGCAGGGGGACACTATGGTTGGTAATACACAGCTTCCAATTAAGAAAAACATGACTATTTGGCCATGTGAGCCAATTTCTTGCATGCTGAGAAAAAGATGAAGTAACATGACTGACATGACATAACATAAAATTGCACATCCTCTCTAATTCGTCCTATAATCAACACCAAAGCGGCAACTGAAGTTGAGTTTAGCAAGTGAAATACAAGAAAGAATGGGAACTTAATATGACAAGCACATAATAGACAGGTAATGACATTATTTACTCTTTAAGGAGGGGAGGATAAAAAAAACATTTCACTGGCCTGGCATGAAGTGAGTAATGCTTAAAATAAGATGCCTATTATTACAATTAGTCATTCTTCTGTCACATCTACACCCATTAGATGTACAAGTTGATCAAGTGTTTGCTAATGAATGAAGTAGCTGGTCAGGAGATTACTTACACAGTCCCTCAGATGGCACTAGCCACAGACCAAAGTGTCTTTTTATTCGGCTCCATCACTGTGACCTTGACATCTGTAATGCTGAAAAGACACATTATCTTGTCATCATAAGCAGAAAGTGATAGCTCATCCCAACCTGCAGGACTATTCCAGACGACATGCTATGAGTGTGTAATTTGAGCAATACATCAGTTTGCCTTATTATATGACTATATAATCACTGTTTTTTAGCTACAACGAAGATAGCTGAGAGAATTTTAACTACAAACATGCTGTGCTTTATACATCTGTGCTTCTGGGGTTAGAAGAGCTAGGTGCCCAGATGTCCTCACACAGGACACAGGGTGGCTTTGTCCTGAATGAGCTATGCTGTAAAATCCAAAACTTTGGAGCTACTCGTGAATCCTTCCACTGAAACCTACTTACTTTGGGGTGATTCTCATTCCACTGATCATGTCAAGCCATTAACAAAGAAAATCTATGTTCATCATCGGAGCAAACCGACTGGATGACTGATACTGGGCATGTAGAGGCAAATCTCTCACTGGTCCGATCGGTCTAACTTCTCATTACTAATATCTGATGGTCGTGCGAAGGCCTGCTCGTTAATTGGGTTTTTTAATTATCGTCCTCAACAAGCTAACATGCTAGGTTAGCAAACACCTAAGTGTTCATTAGTTTAGATGGTCAGTCCGAAGTCAGGGATAAGTTTAGCTAGAACATGGATGTGCGATATTTGTACCATTGTTGTCAGTGCACTGTCTCGGTTAAGTTAGATATCTAACACCAACTAACGTTAGCTACGATTTACGTTATTTGTCAACTTATGTTCTTTGGCAAGTGGCGATCACAAACAGAATCAAGTGAGTACATGGACAACACCGGACAAAATGCCATGTAAACTGCGCTATAACAATCATTCACATCTGGCAATTTAACCATTCACTGGCTCAGAAGGTGCTGGTTGTGAAGCTGTTATCGATCACCAACACATCATCGCCGCCGGGCCATTTACATGTAAACTGCCTGGCCCTGGCGACGTCGCCATAGCTAGCTAGCATCAGCTCGGTTAACTAAAAGTTAGCTATCGGCTAAGCTAGGTCTTTCGCCTAAGACACCCAGGAAAACCACAACTTTCCTCGTCAAGAAAACTTACCTTTCTGGAAAATTCTACCGTGTGAAACTGGATGTACATCGTTTCGGGGATGCCAGTGCAAATTAAGTTGTTAGTACGTTGACCAAGGTAGCGTTTACGAGGAGAGGCGAACTGAGGCAAACTCGTCGCGTTAACTCAGATGGCTAGCTAACTAGCTGGCAGCTGACAAAAAAAACTTCCACATCAATATCTCATTGTGCCGCCTTCAGGGTAAAAACAACAAACAGAAAGCCAGCAGCCGGAGTGTGCCCCTGAACTGTGTTGGCTCTTTGAAGAGAGTTAAACCACCACCTCGGACTACAGCAGCCTGGTTCTTTGTGCTTCCCCCTTTTAGTCATTGAGTGTAGCTACATTATGGGCATTTTCCTGCATCACTTCCTCCAACAGCTGATCTTCATCTCCGCGGTGGCAACGATCAAACTAAATATTTTCGTTTTACCAAAGGCGTGTTATTGCAAATAAAACATTATACCCAGATGGATGACTTATAACAGAATCAATTACTGAAGCACGTGTATTGACGATGACATTTTACTGAACCTTTGGAGAATAATACGGAACACTGGAAAATATGTGAAAGCCCCTTTTTAACTAATCTGATTTGGCTCAAACTTCTGTAAATATTAAATCGTATAAACGTATAATAGTAATTCAAACATCCGTGTCATCTTCAACTCTGTGTAAAATAAAGAGTAAATTCAGTGATTTATGTTTATGAGTTTATTTTTCGTTTTTTCCCTTCCTTGCAACATCTGAAGACGTCATCATCTGGCGACAAGTGTGTTTTTGCTGCCCTAGCAAGCTGCTGGAGAATTAGCGTCTTCTTCACACACTGTCGGTAGGTCTAAGTTTGTGCTGTCAGATAAATTGTAAACACAATTGGCGGTAACGATAATTCAAGTCGTTCATGTTAACGAGCCTCTCAGTCCGTGGCTAGTTTAATTTCCGTTTTCTGAGACAGCAGATGCTCATCTGTGGCTGTCAATGTGAGAGGGCTCAAGGAGAGCTAGCCTCATGCTAACAACGTATGCTGATGTATAAGAAAACAGTAATGGATATAAACTCAATAACACTATTCTTAAAGCGCCCCTTAAACCTTCTCTCTTTCTATTTCACCCACACATACAGCAGAGTATACGGTTAATACCTTGCTCTCAATCATGTAACTGTCATAAGGTTATGTTTGGGACAATAGTCTTGTGTTGGTTTTAGCGACATCTACTGTTGGGTAATGGAAACTCTCTGGATAACAACCTCGTCAAAGAATTGTTGAACCCTGGGCCCCAGACTTCCAGGGGGCCCCAAATGTCCTTGGTTCACCACATGTCAAGTGGAGTTGGTAATTTGATCATTTGCAGATGTGTTGGGGAATTTGTGCATTCAAAGCACAATTTCAACAAAACCACATCCTCTGTTGTTAACCAATCCTGTGGTTTTATCTTACAGAGGGAGTGTTTATATTAATTAAATTTGAGTTTGTAATGTTCACAGTGTGCACATTCACTAATGCTCTGTTTCAGTAAAACCCTACAAACTCAGACACTGAAAACCTGGGCCCTTCTGGTATTATTCCAGCAGAGCAGTGGTTGGTTTTGTGGCCTTGTAGAATAAATCATAATGCCGCCATGTTTACTGTGTGTATCAAACATAAATGGGAAGGCTAAACAGAAAATTCTGTATTTTTTAACATAACCTTACCTACCATGACAAACAGGATATCGTTTTGTTTGTTTAGTTTGTAAATTCATCAAGCTTAATTTAGATTATCATACTTGCACATGTTGTTTTCTCAGATTTTGATCCCAGATGACGGCCTCCACTCGCAGGACGGTGCTGTCACTGTACATGCGGGTGTTTCGCATCGCCCGAACCTGGCAGGCACAGAGCGGAGCTACAGGTGACACAGAGACTGAGAGAAAGTACATACTTCAGGAGGCTCGGACCCTATTCAGGCAAAACCAGCAGGTTTGAACAACAATGTCTGTTCACAGAAATGAATTTACAGTAGTTTTATGACAGTGTGCTTTACTCAACCTTTCTTCTGTGCCCTCGTTTTCAGCTCGCAGATCAAGAGTCTATAAAGAAGTGTATAGAAGAATGTGAGGCAAGGATAGAAATAGGTGAGACATATGTTTTTCTTACAAAACTTTGGACTAAGCTTTGTCCCATGCCTGTTTCAGAATGTCTCATTTCTGCTTTGTTTAGCCTACAGCTTTTGATAAACATCTAAAGTTCGGTGGCCTAAATTCAGCAGAACATCTGACAGGTGCTGACGTG
>OMNW01024413.1:39586-51970 GCA_900303245.1 Selene dorsalis
GGATGAAGCAGCTGACACAGTTGCTGTAACGTTTTCATTAGGTGAACAATGCTGCTGTGTAGATCTCAATCACAGGGTGCAGTCAAGTGTTGTTTCTGGTCAGTTGTAATATGTGATAAGAGTGTGGTAACGTATTTGTCACTGAGCGTGGGTAAACACTGACCTGACAATTTCGATGTTGCTGACAAAGAGCCAAAACAAACAAAGCCATCAGCATGTGAAGGGTTTATTTTGTCAACAGTTAAGTGAAATATCAGCCTGCTGTAATCACTTGTAAAGTTTTTTCCTCTTGCATGCCTATTTGTCAGAAGAAAAACAAAATATTTCATTTGGTTACATTGTAAGAGATTAGTTCATAAACTGACTTTTCAGTTTAACACACATGCTGAACTTTTTATCTAATGGGTGCTATAATTCAACAAGTATTTAGAACCTGTCTTTGTAAGGAGTAAATAAGATAATACAGATTTAGTTCATACATTTGAAATAATCAAAATACCAACGCAATCAGAAGCTTGGGTATCATGCCACAACTATGACATTTTCTCTGGAAGAATAACATGTTTTCAAGTTTCATATCATGTATTTAATTTCCTCCAACATTATTGTTTACTCCAGGTCTACATTACAGGAACCCATATCCCAGAGCTGTAAGTTACCATTCACCATTACTTCCTTTTTCTCCAGGTAATTGTGTTGTTGATGCATTTTGTTGACTCTTTTTGTGCTCTGAATGTACCCGTAGACCTACTTACCACCACTGGGACTGGCAACTCAGAAGGGCAGGAAGCTGCGAGCACAGCAGCGCCTGAGGAAGCAGGCCAAGCCAATTTACTTACAGTCACATGACGAGACCTGATGCTTGATCTCGCCGATCCTCTCCAAGAGTTCAAGTTACCAAGGACAGGAAACTAGAGTGCAGTCACAAGCTGATCTCACGGGTTGAGCTGTTGCAAGCACTCACTGATGCAAGAACATCTGTCATCCAGGAAAGAGCCAGTTTTCATTGTCTTTTTTTTTTCTTTTTTTACTGTGAAATGTGTAAACATTCTCATTGTGTAGACGTGTTGGCTTCTGTTTGGCTCAGGAAGGCTGTGTGTGACCTGTAATATAAGATGAATAATATATTTATTTTCTATGTAAAAATGTTCGTCACATTCTTTGTATATTAAATGTAATCACAGAGAGATCGTCGTTAGTGTTTAAATTGTACCAAACTGCTGAAAAAACAACAGACTTGTCTTAAAGTTTCATAGTATACTATAACAGCACATCTGCGAACTGATAAAAAATAATTCACATGGTGTCTATGGAAGTTCTCTGTCATACATTGAGAGTAATTCACCCCCTGCATGTGCAACATCAACAACATGAAACAGACTTTTACATTGTAGTCCGGTGAGGCAACAAAACAGGAACAGAGGAAAGAAAGACGGAAATAAAAAGAAAGTGTTCATCTTGTGATAAGAGACAGGAAAAAACAAGTTAAACACCTAGAGAGAAAAACCTTGTAATATTAACTGCGATACTTCATGTACCTAAAATATTGTTGCTGTTAATATTCAGTCCATGTATTAGCTGTTGTGGAGGTTTTGATCATATCATCATATTGCAAATTTGAATTAACATAATTGTCATGGAATTTTATTACAGTTAATTTGTAGTAAATTTGCTTCGAACTAAGGCCTTAATAGTTTCTATTTCAATCAGAATAGAATATTGGTACAAATGTTTCCTCCTGTTTTATAAGGTGAGGATTTAAATTGCTCTTCAAAAGGAACCAACTGATTTTGCTAGAGAGTTAAAGCAGTTTTATTTGTATATTTGTTCATCTGTATATTTAAGTTGTTCCCTAAATTAGTAAAACAGTGAAAACTAGAGATTAAGCCAGGTGTCTCAAAAGAGCCAGGTAAAGCAAGAATGATGTATAGGATCCTATTTAAATCAAGTGGCACATTTCAGTGAGCTGGCTACATACCAGTTGTACTTGAAAAGCCCTCTGTAGCTGCTGTTCTCTGTGGGGACTACAGTATATTTTATGTTCTGCTCTACTTTCCAGCAGTGAGTGGAAAATCAAAAATGTGGATCAGCAAACATTTTTGATAATCTCAGCAGGGCACACACAGTTCATTATTGTTTTCTCTCTGTGATACAGCGCTGTATGTAGACTTTTATCAGATCGTTTTCACTTAACACCACAGACTGAGTCAACTTGACAAGCTTAGCCTCTTTTAGGACTTTTTGAGGGCATTTTCTTTGTCCTCCAGTGTCACATTGACCTGCATTCAGCCACATGATGGAGCCCGATGAACACTGAAGGGTGCATGTTTCATTGGTTGACGTCAGTGCAGGGGCTGACACACTGTACCCCAGCCTCAGGCAACTGGACTGTGGTGTCTTCACAAGTGAACAGCCCTGGTAGAATTAAGTGGCCTTAGGTAACATGGAACTAACATGTCCTATATAGATGGTAGTTTGCCCTCTGACTGCTGAGGGCAGTGGATATAAGAAATATATCAGAGAGGGAAAATACTGTGTGTGTTGTGTGTGTGTTAAAGGGCAGCATCTGTCACCCATGCGAACATAAAATCAAGAAGTACTCACGAGTTTCTCCAACTCTACGGTGGCTCCTGTTTCAGTGATGTCGTCACAGGCCCCACACAGTGCTACAGGACCTAATAAGTGACGCACACAGAAAATAAGGTTTGTAAAGGAATCCTCACGGGAGACTGTCTGTAAAGTAATCTCTTGAATGACAAGGGGTCAGATGAGGAGACACGGAGGGAAGACGAGCCTGCAGTAACATCAGGTCCGGCTAAAGTAGGCTTTCTACAAATAGTGGACCTATGAACCAGTGCAAAGACAGACTATCGTGATTAATTCTGGACATCAACTCAGGTTTCTGCCAGACTGAATGATGAAATGACTGGGTGAAGATAAATTCATAAAATACATGTAGCAATGTGCTTTTGTCTCACATGGTGTCAGTCAAGTGTGCTGCGACAGTAGCAAAGTGAGGTTCGTCAACACTACAGGTGTTGTAAACGCTCCCTACAGTCTTTATCCAGCAGGGGTCACACCATGCTTAGTGAGGCCCTCAGTGGTAGTTCAGCGAGTTCACTCCTCCCAGCAATGACTGGGCCTCACCAGTGTCAGTGGACCACAGGCTTTGCTGTATCTTGGTATCTTGTCACAAAATCAGATGACGTTAAACATGACACGAACTTGGTGCAATGTAAAAAAAAAAAAAAAAGCCTCATGTTCAGGGGTAAATACACTCACCAGCTTTATCCTAAAATGAGCTATGATTATGACTTACTTCCACCTGCCTTCAAAAAGTGTTTCAAGCACTCTGTTTGCTCCTCTGTGGACTGTGTCACATTTTATTACCACTCCAGACTTAAATAATTGTCTGACGCACAGTAAATACTCTCAGTTTAAGTGTGGGGCTGTTGCTGCTCACTGTTCTCTCTCCAGAGACTATATTGCCTCAGTGATAAATGACTGTCCTCAATGATGACCACTGATGGGAGAGCAGCTGCAGCAGTAGACTGTCTTAACCCTAATGCTGAGTAGTGACTCACTCTGTACATTCATATATAACATTCATGTTTCACAATGACTCCTCTCTTACTCAGAGTTATTTCTTGCTGGGCTGATATTTCATTCATTTGAACAGCACTTTGCTGGGTTGGTACATACAAACAGAGTGTCTGGACAGATTACAGTACATATGTCACTTCTCTCTAAACTAAATCATATGAGCAAGGGACAGTTGTACTTATTTAGATGACAACAACACACTATACTATATGTATACAGTGCTAATTAGCAACTGTTAGCAGGCAAGAGGAAAGTGGTGAACAAGGTGAACATTATAGCTGCTTAACATCGGCCTCTAAGTATCATCATTATGACCATGTTAACATGTTGATGTTAGCATCTACCTAAAAGCACCACTGAGCCTAAATACAGCCTCATACAAATACAAATACAGCCTGAGTAGCTTTATGCTCTTAGCCTTGTTATTAGAGAATATATAAAAAGAGACGTTCTAGTCCTTTATTTTCCATTGTCTTGATGTGTAAACTAAAGGCTGTGACAGCTACGAGCAGGAGCATCTGTTACTAACCACATACTGTCACCTGCTTCTGTGGAGAGACATGTAAGAAGTGGTAGTTACACATTGTGTGGAAGCCTGCTGATTCATTTGAATGTGAAATGTTACAGCTCGCGAACTGTGATCCTTATGCTACTAAGGCTATTGATTATGACACATGAGAATAAAAAAAACCTGGTGTGATATATTTCACTACTTGGCACCATGGGAAAATTTTGCAGAAACAAGTGTTAATGAAGCAAGTTAAAAGCTGCATTAGGAAAAAAAAAATCTGTGTGTAAAAATATAAACGTGGCACGGTAGATGCAACACTCTCTGGCTGACCTGCAGCATATCCGATGTTGTTGCCCATATGCAGTTTGTTCCATACTGCTGCACTCAGAGCTAATTGAGTCAAAATAAGTTATTTTATCTCATAAGCAGATGTAATGAGGACATTCAGTTTGCTTTTCTCTTTTCACAAGCCAAAAAGAACCTCATGAAATGTTTGTATGTGTATGTTTAACACTCTACATTTATGTCTTTATCATTATCTAATACTGTTCAGTCAAAAAGCAATGAAATATGAAATAAAATGAATGTGTGGGTGAGACAAAGGGATTGGCATATTTAATCTCCCAAAAATCATGCAACAGCCAAAGAGGAGTTTTAAGATCAGATTGAATCACAACTAAATTAAGACTTACATCCTTAAAACTTATTTTCTCTAGTGATTTAAAGTTGTCTCTGTTTGCATCATGACTCATTATAGATCAAATTTCTGTAAAAAAAAAAAAAAAAAAAAGGTCAACAATAAGACTTGTACAACTTTGGGAATTTCTCTATGATTGATAAGCTTTAAAAACCTCTATCTCAAAGTCTCACAGCAGGCAAGTGACCTATTTCCACTGTGATGTCACATGCTATAAACTGGATCATGGGGAAAAAATGGTTCTTTTTAGAGGCTGTCTGGTGTAAATATATATATTTAGAGATTCACCTGAGAGCAGTGTCATTATGGAAATGATAAATAAGCTTCAGCGCAAGAAGAATACAACAGCTCCAGAAGGAGCAAAGTGATCCATCATACAGCCCCTCTAAGCCCTTCACTCCGCGTGCATTATTTAGGGGGTTCGGAGATACCCCGGGGGATATATGGTGTAAGAAACAGTGGAAGTAGGAAAAAAATGGGAAAGGATAGGTTAAAGAATACTGCAGTAGCTAGACATCTAATGTTGTACATACGGAGCTACGATAAGGTAATTAGATGCTTGTAATTGGGGAAATCCATCTCCTCGTCTTACCTGGTCAACCTGCCCTAATGCTTTGATGCAGATCACATTATCAGCTGTCTTGACACAGCTTGAACCATCATTAAATAAATATCAAGCTTGTTTTCACTCTACGCTGCGGTCAAAACACGCAAGATAAGGCAAATAATAATGCTGCTGTCACAGTATATCATTTCTAATTAGGTTTAAAACAAACAGACTCTACTGACCTTAACATATTATATTACTGGAGGACAATGAATTAAATCCTTCTGTATTCTAGTTTAGTGCAGAAAGTTACCCTCAACAATGTCACAGCCGTAACACTGCAGCACTTCCTACTGTTCTGCAGCCTGTAAAGACTTGTGTGGCCTTTCATGCTTTCTGATGCAAAACGCACAATTGTAGCTCTTTGTTGCACATTTGATTTCAATAATCGTCAGTTCTTGATTAGACCGGTGCTCCAGTGATTCAATTACGAGCAATCATTCTCATCAGACTCATGGTATATATTAATCTAAAAAGGCAATCAGGGATTTTCTGAAGCCTCTGAGATTTTAACACATCTCAGCGGGCTCATGGGATTTTTTCTGTGATTGAGTGATTTCTTTGGTGTCTTTACTCTGCACAGATGAAACACTCACCCTAAACAGACCATATTTACATGGTAGTCAGTGCCACTTCTGTTACACACGTTTACCCATAAGGCTTCTTTTGCATGCAGTCTCCATTCACAGCCAATGAAAACAATACAGCAAACACTAGCCACAGCTTTTCCATCTTTCATCCATTAGGAAACTTTAAAAATGATACAATATATCATTATATTATACAATATATCACTGATATAATACAGTATAATAATACAGTCATTAGTAACATTTTTGAATAAAGCAAGCAACTTTTTCCGTGACCCCACTTGAGGTAAAGAAACAGTGACTATAAAGGGCAGTGATTTAGACAAATGACAAGTGACAACAGAACAGACCAGACAGAGCTGATATTGTATGTTTGGACTGACACAATATAAGCAATAACAGGATGAGATGTTCTTTTCTGACTAAGCAGTTAATTGCCCTTTTGTGTTGCCTCCGGCATTTGTCACATCTCCAGCTCTCGTCCCACTCTCTCTTTGTCGTCTTTTGAACTATACGTTTTCACATTGTCTCAGCTCACAGAGTAGCTGCTCTGAGATCAGAGGAAGACTGAGGTGTGTGTGTGTGTGCGCGAGTTGCCTCGGGTAGCGTAGCGACTATTGCTGAGTGCCTGCAGCATGTAGAGCGCAGACAAGTGCTGATGCATGCTTGGCTAAGCTCTGTCCATTGCTACACGGAAAGTGTGTGAAGTGTATGCAAGTGTGTCAGGGAGTCAAGGTGAGGTCAGGAGCGATGGGATGTCGATTTGCTCATGATGAACGAGACTGAGCATCTAAGATATCAACCTTATTTTAAATTTTTAAAGAGGATTTAATGGAAAGCTTTCACGCATTTCTCCACTGGGTTCTTATTCTTTCTCTTAATAAACACCTCTCACAGCAGCAGCAGCAGCAGCATGAGTTTATACTTGAAGCGCTGAGGACCACTAGTTGCTGAGAGTCATAATTGTGGCCAGCGTGGAGAGCACAGGGAACACAACGCCTGAGAGTGCTTTATATTATTTGCCAACCAGAGTCATGTGCCCACAAATGTGAGCCAGTGCTGTGTAGAGGTGTTTAACAATGACTGGATGCGCTGAGGTCCAACTCGAGTGTTGGGTCACAGGGTGACTGTTCCTGGGTAACTCGAAGAAGCCATCAAATATTTAGCTGGCCTCCTTTTCATGATCATGGTATGTAAACAAACATATTATCTGTGTGATTGACACGCGATCTTTTGGCCTGGCACGCCAGTGAAAGCTTAGACAGTTCTTTAGTGTAAAAGGAAGAGGGTCACAGAGGAGGATTAATTATCAAATTAATTTCCGCAAGATTTGATCAGAGTAGCAGGAATGTCACACTTCTGCAGGGGCGCGCTGAAGAACACAGCTTGGTTTCTGTAGAGTAAATAAACTGCTTACGAGGTCAAATTAGTTTTGAGAGATAAATGAGAACATAAAGTAAAATCTACTTGAATGCGGCGCCTTGTCTTCGGCATGTTGCTGCTGTTGATCTTAAGGCACCCTATCTGCTGAGAAATGTACCTTCATTTTGGATTTTCTGGCCCATTATTTACCACTTGTGCACTTATTCCTGCTGTCTTAAACACAGGGGAGAAAGTTAATGCAGGATAGATGCATTTGTATGCGGCAAATTAAAGTGATCAAACACAATAATTGTTTGTTTTAATTGTGGTAGATGCATGAAGGTGGATGGAAAACTCATTAAAGGGGGCAGATGAATAATGGAGGAGGGCGTGTTGGTGTTGTGCTAGCTTAGTTTACATCTTCACTGGATGGAGCGCTGTTGTGGCTCCTCAGGGGGGCGGGGTAGGGTTTGGGTTTGGGGTAGTTGGGGTGGTCAGAGACAAAGCAAGGCTGCAGAAGGAGGAGGAGGAGGAGGAGGAAGAGGAGGAGGCTGGCAGGGCAGAGAGCCAGAGTGCCTCAGCACTGTGCAGTGAAAGTGAGGAGACGGCTTCACTGAAAGGCCCCGCTCGCACCAACCTCATCAGGCAAAAATGGAAAAAGTGTAGCCAGCCAGACGGCGAGCTGCAGGGATGCAGAGGAACCATGATCACTGGCAGCCATTGCAGGAAACACAACCTTCCTCATTGTAGTTGGTGGAAAAGAAGCTGTGGGTGGGGACTGCATCGTGCAGAGTGATAGGCTGCGTGATTATGCATGTTTAATATATATTTTGATTTCTGAAGGTCATACCTTGTGTCATGTACAACACTGTCTAATTCAGGTGCTTGTAATCTGCATTTTCCCTTTGCTCTGGCTTATTTTATGGAAGAAAGTGCTTTTTATTGAGCGTGATTCCAAAATGTGTATTTGTGGTGCCACTGTGAAATAATGAATCTTGTCTGCAGCAGTTATTTACAATACTATTGATAAGTTGTCCTGCAGTTCAGGAAGGCAAACTGTGCTCCATGCTGTGCCTGCAGGTACAGGACAGTAGTATATGTAGTAGAGTTTACTGTGAATGTGGTGAAAGTGACAAATAAAGCCGGCTGGTTGTAGGTGGCTGTAGTGCCGGGTTTCAAGTGACCAGTGTCGAATGGTCAGTGTGGTAACAAGAGCTGGAATCTCCTCTCGGAGAATAAAGAGTCCTGGCTCCATCTGGATCCGTCCGATATGTTCTGTGACCAGAGTGGGAAACCATGGACACAAGGCACACACACACACACACACACACACAGACTGGTACACACACAGTCAGACATAAAAACAGAATATGAGAACAGCTCACATGTGTTCCTCCATGTGTTCCTATATGCACTCTCACACTAAATTAATGTCAGCCGTGCTCAGTACTCCCGTTCCTCCTTACTAGCCGTGCTCCCTCCCCCCTCCAAGGTGTCAGGGAGCATCTGGAAGTGAAAATTAATAATCACAGGTCTCAGAGTGTGATCTTCTGCACATCCTTTACATATGCCTTGTTACGAGGGACAGGGCAATGATGTGCTCTTCTAAATTTATAAAGTACCTAAATAGCTGTTGGTAAATCATCTGTCACATTCGCATCTTTTGCACAGTAGAACTGGGATGTAGTCCATTTAAGAGGGTTGAGTGGTAACAACAAAAACATGAATACATTTTAGTGGGTAATGTAAAAATAGTAATCAGTAATCACAATTCACATCATTTTCGATTACATCATTGAAGACATTTCATTACCCCATAAACAGTCCTTTTCCTAAGTGGACACACACTTCTGTCTTTGCTTATTTCTCTTGTGAGCTTTTTTGAGTGTTGCATGTACAAAAGCCTTTTATTCTGTCATGGCTGTGTTTTTGTGTGTCTTTAGAAAGAAAAGGGAGTCTCATTTTGTTGTTCTTCACCTGTGGATTAATCCTTCATAAACAGAGAGAGAGGCAGCCAGTGCGGGGACGAGGTTTGGTCGTGGGGGTTCAGGCTGGGTATGGAACTGGTGCCGGGGCAGCGGGTAACCTGGTCAGAAACAATGCACTCGGAGTGGCGGATGATTCATTTTGAGTGTGATTGCAACGTGCTAAGAGAGCAGACAAAGAGAGCGTGGTTGAGAAAACACTCACCATGAGTAGGAAGATTAACAATTCACAGTTCGGCATTTAAATCAGAATCAGATTCATCTTCATTACAGCTACGTGGTACTGTGTAGATGAACGTATTGAACAGCAGAATAATATAGATTTGAAGAGCCTTTTTCAACATTAGTAAAACTATTACTATGGTCATAAAGTAAGAGACGAGAAAAAAATCCACGTGACTGGTTAATTCTATTGCTTTTGGTGTGAAAACAAGGTCAGGGTATCACAGTGCCTATACATACAAACGCACAACAGAAATATGGCTTCCCACATAGTGCAAAGGGGCAATGTAAGATTTATTATAGAGGGAGAACATGGCACTCAACATAGTTTCATTCATATTCAGTTTTAAAAAGCACTATGTATTCAAGGCACATGTCATGAAGAAGAGTTTCAGCTGTCACGGAATATGAAGTGAATGACCCTGTATTTAATACATTATGCTTAATATGGAAAGGTGCAGAAAAAAATTTAAATCTCATGCTTACAGTAGATAAGACATAAAATGTATGTTGCTGGTAGACAAAGTTGTCTTTTTTCATTTTAGTGTGACTTTCCTAGAATGGTAGAATTTCTCAGAGGAAGGTTTTTGGACTGGATGTTATGTGGGCAGGTCAGTGGTGATCCTTCCTGTCGCTTCACATCACTCTTAAATGACTGCCTCTCAGCTGACACAAAAGACATGTCCTGCTGAAGGTCATGCTTTGTTTTAATAGCTCTGAAACAAGGTCTAAACAAATACATAATGCACATTGTTTAGCTATCAGTTTTGATTCTGGAAACATTTTTGTGGCTCAGTGTTGTGGTGCTTTTTTTTTCCCCAGCATCCCCTCAGAGATCACTTGTCAATCAAGGTGACCAAACACGTCACTTCCAGTGTGCCATGGGATTTTTTTTTATCTTTTAATTTTTTTTTTTTTTTTTTAACTGATAATCAGCTTGATATCTAAAGAACTGCATTAATCAGCAGCAGACAGAAGCAAATCGGACGTTAATGTGTATCAAAATGTCATAAATTATTACTCAGCTTCACGAATCCAGCCAGTCCACACAGGTCATAGGGACACCAGGCTGACCTAGATACTAAAAATATCACTGGCTGCAGTTAATTAGTGAAGTAATAAGATTAGATAGCTTGATTGGAAAGAAATGGACAGGAGCTGGAGCAGGAGAGGACTAATCCTGTTCAGTAGCTGCGAGCCTAATCACAGATCCATACACGTCAGTAATGGAGTTTTGATTTATGCAGTAGAGAAAAAGGTTGATATGACAAAGTGTGTATCTTAATATCTTACAGCAACATGAGAGTAGTATTTCAATATCAGATCCGTGGTAACAATACAAGTACAAAGTGGCTGTAGCAGCCAGAGCAAATCTCATTTCCCCTCTGTTCTACACACATCTTTTCACACACATCACCTTCATTCTTTTTTTCAACTGAAATTGAGTCCTTTGAATCCAAGAGTCCTTTTTTTATAACTGCCAGACAGAAACACATCATCAGTGTTACAGGGACAGTACCCAGATTTACATGCATTTTGATGAGACAAACAGCATTTAGCTGTTGGCTAAGGTAACCAGCGTCCATAAAAAGAAAACAGGCGTTGAGGAAGCAGATGGCAAATGTGGGCAATCTGTAATAAAAAAACAAAAAGGAGTGTGAATGTTTACCTGTGCTTTTAAACGGGTCTTATCTGCTTTGGTGCTTCATATCTTGCTCAATTCCACCACTGATACAGTGGTTATAATTTCCTGTTTTGGCTCTATAATTTAATCAATCAGCCAGGTTTAAATAAATCCCTCCTCCAGGAGTCAATCCTGGTCAACTGTGATTCATAGATGTAGCCTGATAGCATTTGACCGAGCTTTCATTTAATGACAGTGCAGCTGGAGAAGAAGGGACTCCACACTGACCCTGCAAAATAGTCAAAGGCCTGTTGTACTTTGGGACTCTCACTTCTTTGACAGTGCAATAGTTACTTTGCTGGCCAGTTGCATGCTCAGCAGCACTGAGGTTTACAAAAGCACAGAGCACTTTATCATTCCTCAGGGAGGAGACAAGAGCAAACACAAAGTGACACCCCATTTTGGATTTAAAGAAAGGAAGGAAACTGGGAAGCAAACGACATCTGTCTGACACAGTGAAGTGAAAATGGTCAATTGCTCAACAGATGCAGAACTTGATGATGGTAAACTGCTGCCATATGAATCCAAAAGCTCCTGAAAGAATTCATTCAAACAGCAGCAAGTAACTGCGACTTTTTATCACCAAAATGGTAGCAAGTAAAACAAACAAGTTTAAGCAAGTCAGATGTATACTGTGAGCATTCTTCTTCAAACAAAGGCTGCAAGATTGCTATTGGACAGGATAAATAGAAAACAAAATAAAAAGTACTTCCATGGATTTGTCAGCTATAGAGCACCATAAATATTTCTCTCCTTCCAAATCCAGACTAATAAATGTTAGTACTTTCAGAGCCAGTGTCTGACAGGACAGAGCATGAAGCTCCACAGCAGGGACTGACCAACATTTTACATCGGACAGAAGAAAAGACCACAAAGTCAGGATAATTATGCTTCTTTTAAAGGTTATGAGGTGAAAAAGTGAGAAAATGTACAGTATCTTTTTAGAGCTCCCGTCTCCCTGTGGACATTCTGTTCTCCATTGTAACCAAAGGTACCAGTGTTGGAGTGATAATTGCTCTTGCCAGGGCGCTACAGTTCAGTTGTGTGTGTGTGTGTGTGTGTGTGTGTGTGTGTGTGTGTGTGTGTGTGTGTGTGTGTGTGTGTGTGTGTGTGTGTGTGTGTG
>OMNW01024413.1:62581-74333 GCA_900303245.1 Selene dorsalis
GGGGGGAAAGTTCAGAGCTCTTCCGGGCTTCCACACAATATAAGGACGCATTTGTGTGAGACAGAATGATTTGTTAAGATGAAACGGAAAGTCGCAGAGAAAGGTTCAGTGACAGTGTGTGACTGTGGATTTTAAGTATCAAAACAGAGAGTGGTTTTCATTCTTTAAATACTTCACTACTGATTCATTTATCCGTCTTTAATAAGGTGTCATGAATGAGAGCCACTTAATTTGGTCAAGTCACAGCCAGTCTCTGTCTTATCTATCACTCTATCAAAAGCTCCCTAACTTAATCTTTGCCTCAATTAAGAACATACATAAGCTAATTCCATTAACCTCGAGTATCATACATTACTTAAGTAGCATGCATTAGGTACAAACTTCACTTTGTGGGTCAGAAGATGTGTCTTGATTATGATGGAGAGAGATTGAGCTGTCAGCAGCAATAAGTCAATAGAGCTCCTGTGCAGTGTCTGCCCTCGGCGAGCGTCACAGGGAAAGATGAAATGCCACAATCACTATCACCAGGAAGATTGTGAAAAGTTTATTATTAGGGCCCTTCTGATTAATGCAAATTACACCTCACTGAATACAACTGGCAAGAGCAGTGAGAGATCTTCAACTATCCTTTGTCTTCACTTTCTCCGCTCAGCTGCTTTTTCAATAGCCTGGGTGTGTCATGTCTCGCTTCCAATTTCACTTTGAGGTTTTTATCTCAAAGGCTAACCTGTTTTCAGGTACGCTGCTATTTGGTCAATAAATTTGAACTACTTTCCCACGCAGACAAAAGAGGCACAATACTGCAAGTGGCTGGATTAGAGAGATCTTTGTGAATGTTTAGGGACTGAGGCCAATCAAAACCCACTCCTGATATAACGTACTGACTGGAGGTAAACTATAAAAATGATGTCATTTAAAGTCTGTCAATTTAAGCAAAATAACATTTCAATTTTTAAAATTCTATCCCTATAATTTATCTTTAACTGCTTATGATTTCAGTTTCATTTTTCCAAAACACGCTGTCTTTGGCGAGTCATGTTTACAGTGGCTTTAACATAGCCACAGCCTGTAGTTGACCAACACCCCCCCCCTGCTCTTTCTTCATCTGTCTCTCTCTTTGCTTCAATTCTACCAGTTTTTACTGGTCTGAAAATAGTCAAATGTGTTATACCTGTAGCCATGGAAGCGACAGTGAATCCCACTTAGCCATCTCCCTGGGAGGCAAAACCTTTTCATTTAGACACAGACATGCAAAGGATATGTGAGCTGCCACCTGTGATTATGGTGCAGTTACATAATGAGGTTTACAGTCTGGATGTGTGAACCTTGTGATCTACTGTTCTCCAGGCTTGCAGTGCCATGGCGGCGCAGCCTTACATTATGCAGGAACCGGTAGAGCGCCTGTTGCCGACACAGACCGAGAGGCGCTTTAAAAGGACGCTTTGAGCTCCATTAGTTGACGTCCTCAGTCAAACACAATGGCCTGGTGATGATCACACACAGGCTATTGCAAATCACCCTTAGAAGTCTGAAATCAGAGGCTGCAAGGGAGAAAAAAATAGGAGCACAGAGAGAGAGAGAGAGAGAGAGAGAGAGAGAGAAAAGAGAGAGTTCCTGCACTGATGAATCATTAGTGATAAAGCTGGGGCTGAGCCAGTACGGCTGTATTTAGAAACTTCTCACTCTTTCAGCCCCCCTCCCTTACTAATTGTCATCTCTTTTAGCATTTGACTGATGACCGGCTCTCTGAAAAGACGTGAGAAAAGGGGAGTAGGCACTCAGCTCTGAGGATAATGTCACACTTTGAAGCTGTCAAGGGTAACGGTAATGTACTCAACAGTGTTGGTGAAGGGGAAAAAGCTACAGCTTGCTCTTAAAAAAAACAAAAAAAACAACTGATGGCAAAAACCAGAGACACTGAAGAATTTTTTTCAGAGATGCAGGCGTGGTGAAACCTACAGTCCTATACAAAAACTGAAAACAGCTTCTCCTGCAAGACTTTATGTTGATCAGTGCTACTGAATATAATGAAAGACGAGAGCTGACTAATAGAGTGAGTGGCATACTTCAATTTCAATTCATCTGACACAGGAGTCCTGGTGTGGCCAGACTGTCATATTGTCAAACACACATGCACATGGGCACATATACCCACATCCTCAGGTCAATTGTTGCTGATTAGTTGTTGGTGACAAGTGTGAAAGGCATCACTCTGCACTGAGACGCTGCACCCAGCACCATGATATATTGATACACACTTTGAACTGCACAGCGCACATAAGAGTCTTTCATTACAGCAAGTGCAGGTCAAAAAGATACAGAAAGATTCACCCCGGTCATGTTGCAGCTGTGCAACAGTTAATATTCTCACCTGATGCTCCAAAGGCCAGGTGAAGTGGCTCTGCTTTAATAGAGAAACTTTAATAAAACAGCCTTTCTCTATTAGGGTAAATGGTGGTATAACAAGACGGAGTAAAGGCAGAGCAGATGGGCTCAAAAAGGCAGCAAATTCTGGGTTGTTAATTTTATGTGGGAAGTCATTGTGAAAGCCTTTCATCCTCATAATGTCGCTTCCACTTACTTCTGATTAACATGTGATCAAATACAATAGAGGATTGTATGCTCGTGATTTCTCAATGATACGTCTGTGCATCAAGTTGCTGTCAACTGGTAGTGCCATGATGTGGGAGGGAGGGAGAGAGACAACAAGAGAAAGAAAGAGAGGAGGGGAGGAGAGAAAAGAGAGAGGGAGGGGGAGGGAAGAAGGGAGGCTGCAAATGGCAGCTTCTGTGACACCACGGGAGAGAGGAAGGGAGAGAGGGAGGGAAAGAGCGATCAAGAAATAGTCAGGGGGAGAGAGAGTGCGAGAGTGAGAAAGACAGAGAGAGAGAGAGAGAGTGTGTGTGTGTGAGAGAGAGAACAGCAGTCCAAGTAGATCAGATTGCAAAAGATTGATAAAGAGAGCTATTCAGTTAATAACCTGTGAGGTGGTATTGTACAGTTTTATGGGAAATGTGAAGGATAGACTTCATGCGAGTAGAGATAAGGAATGAGCTGAAGACATTTCCTCAGAAGATGGAGATACAAAAACCTGAATTTTCACTGGGATAGTCCTCATTAAACGTGTCACACCTGTTTCGCACATCCAGCGCTGACTGAGCGGCGGCGGCGGCAGCGGCTTGGCCCAAGGTTCTGCTGTGATTCAGCCTGGTCACAACTGCATTTCATCTGCGCTCGCAACAGCTCCTGAAAAAGAGAGAGACAAGAGATCAAGCAAGGATGAAGAAATTTAAAGGGGGTCTGTGCCTTGTGCTGAAGATGATGGAGTGGTTTTCTCCAGTATTAGAGTAACACACAAAGCAGGAGCAGCTGCCGCGGCAGATGCAGAGAATGCCTCAGTTTGGCTAACAGGGACATTTGGAGAAAAAAAAAAAAAAAGATAAAAACCTTTTACATCTGCAGGCCGGTGGAGGACAGGTGGAACTGAAGGTAAGAGAATGACAGAAAAACTTCACTTCAAACTTGCAGCCTGATTGTCACATCAATATTCGTCAGATGTCGTTGGTCTGTATTGTTATAAGAGTGGCAGGGGATGACTGTGTACTTTTAGGCATTCCCTGTGGAGCACACTCAGTCATCATACTGAAATTCAATCAGACATCTAATTTTTCATCAATTTATGTATTTATTTTAAACCTGTGGTCCAGAGAGAGAACATACAATCGTTCGAAATGAGATGAGAGTGGTAACTAATTGCACATTTTGCAGCAAAATTAAATATGACGACTTTACTTATCCTCATCTTTTTGTCAAAGCACATCTCTATAAAAATGCTATAATTACTTGCCTCTGCCACTGATGTGAATGTAAACAAGTTCAAGTCTTCACTAATTGTTTTTTAATTAATTGCATCAGGGTTCAGAGCTAAAAAAAACAAAAAGAAAGTTGGCTGATATACCTTTTGTAGGGAAACCCATCTACTAACTTTAATATTTTAAAGCTGATGTTGATTTGCAGGTTAATCACCTTAAGTCTGCAACTTACATTTTGGACTGGAGAAGAAGGCCTTTCCTGTTCATATCATGGACTGATACTGACAGGCTGCCATCTCCCAAGAGGGTTAAAACAAAACAGATGAAATCAGGGTAGAAGGAAGACAAAGGCGTCCATTTGAAGTTAGATAAAACAAAAATCGTATCTTGAAATCAATGAAATTTGAGTCTACATTAACGTGGTTTCCATTTCTGCGTCATCTTGATCTATATCACGGCTTTTTCACTAAGACAGGAAAGCAGAGTTAGAGGATTTGCAGCACATTGCATAACAGCTGTGCTGCTGAAATGATCAGATAATCAATTATTCAGTCGACAGCAGTTTCATTGTTGACGACTGACAAATTAATGATAGTTTCCTTGTTAAAAATGGAAAATATCACCATATATCCTGGTGACAGCAGAATCACGAATCCAATCAATGCAAACAAACACATTTCTGCAACACAACTTCACAATTCAAACTGGACTAACAGCCTTGGTAGCAAAGCTGCTGGTTAACACTTGAGCACTTCTCAGGCACCGAATTTTGAGCAGGTGTTATATCAGATAACTAACAATAGAATCTAATTTAGCGTGACAATACTGGAGGACAGATATGGGCAGGTATTAATGGATAAATTATTGCTTCAGGTAAGACATGTCTCTATCAGCGTACAAAGAAATCACTGATGTGAGGGTACAAAAGAGGATGGAGAGGACGAGGAGAACAAATATTATGCAACATTGCCTGACAGTTCAATGACCTCATCCTGCTTTTCATCTCAGCTTAGTTCAGTTTGATTCACTTTTATCATCCAAAGAGCATATTACCATGTATTAGGGCCGAGTGAAAAGACAAAATTTAACACATTCACAAAAATGATACAATATCATAGTAAACGCACAGCAAACACCTTATAAATCCTCTTGTATGATTTAATGTACCACATGGAGGGAGACTGTATCTAAGCTTGTGCGCTTTGACCAACAGGTGTCGCTTGAAATTGGAAATTACAGAGTTCAGGTTTAATATGGGTGATTCAGCCTTTGTGAATGGGTACAAGTAATTAAAAAACTGCACAAATAAAGATCAAAAAAGCCCAGAGAGAAGCTCACATGTGGCAATGATCAATCAATGAGAACCAGGTGTTTGAACGGTGGAAAAGCTACAGGTGCAGCTAGCAAAAAACTAGATTTTGTTCTGCTTGCATAGATTATACCAGCTGTTCTAACAATGTGAGAAGGTGACTCAGGTTTTTATGAACACTTCTCTCTACCACTTCTCTCAACAATCACCTGAGTTGGCATCTGAGCACAGGGGATGGCCTACATACCAAGTCTATGAGCCCCCAGGGGTGCTTACTGTCTGGTTCGTATAGTTCAACATTGTCTCTTTGTCTGACAGGATTTCAAATAATACAAAATGTCACCAATTATTGTGTTGCATTTGTAGACAACAACTAAAAAACACATTGTACAAGACACTGCCACTCACACAGCATCTCTGCATGGTGAAGTGGTGTTCCTTTCTATAGGAAAATACCTGTAGGTCACTTGAGATGAGATGAGTTACGCGTGGTGAGCTATAGGAAAATACAATGATACCTGAGCCTCGACTCTTCCTTCACAATGGCCTTGGGAGGTGGGCCGGGATCGTAGTGGTTGAGCTCAGTTTCCTGCATGCTTGTCTTGAGATGAAGTACCCTCTCCCGCTCCACCTCATTGTTCCTCCCAATCCCCTCCATTATTTTGCACATCCAATTATTCATTCTATTCATCCTAATCAGCTGAAAGCTTATCATCTCCCCTAGTAGCTCCTCTCAGCTCCCCAAGAGGACACACAGCAGACTAGGTCACAAAAGGTTATTTGAGAAATTATTGGCAGTAACGCAAATCACTTCCTGTGTTCCGCCTTGTGAATCAAAGATGCTTATTCTTTGGTTATGGATGCACTCTTTACTTCAAGTGTTTTCATAACAATACACAATTAAAGATCTCCCTTTGAGCTGTCGTTTTATGCTGCCCGTAGAGTAAGATTTGCATGGTAGTGGTGCAGTGCTACAGGAATTAACAACTAGTATTAAAGGCATAATCTGTGGTCCCAATATAAACAAAAAGGTCAAACCAAATTCAAAACACAGGATTAGAATGTGTTATCACTTCAGGCAGGTTGACACATGTCTCAATACAAGGACAAATATGTGACAACTTTACACTTTTTAAACAAATGCATTAAAATGTTAATTCTTGTGGGTAATAGCTGGTTCCAGTCCCATGTTTTGAATTGTGGGTGTGTGACTACTCTTTTATTTAAATTTGAAAAAAGAGACATTGTGCCAGCCAAACCACCACACAACCACCATTTCAATTACACGTGAATATGTTCCCCCCGTAAAACACATAACCTGTTTAAGTTCGAATTTATGAGTTAAGATTTAAAGCTATACATCTTTCAACTGCAGTTGATAATCCAAGACAAAGAGCTGGTGACAAGGATTAATGTTAGAGCACCATGCAGTCTTAAAACCTTACAGGAAAAAGAGAAATTTTCATGCACCTACAGCAAAAGCTTTCTATTGAAACTCTGAAGTACTAACTGTATCTAATGAGTACAAAGACAGATGAGCGTTTTTACTTTCATTTGACCAATTGACTTGACACCTGACACTGCACGACTACAGTATGATATGGAGACTGTGCACTGTGAAGGGCTGCTCAGGTCATGCATGAATTGTGGAGAGAAAGATGTATAATGTGATATGCTGAGAAGACATTCAGGCGAAAGATGAATCTCAGTTATGTAACATGCTCAGTGTGGTAACCACGTCAATCAGCAAAGCCCACCTGCCTTTCCATGGATGAGCTAAAGTGGGTAGACGAACCAGCACAAACCTGGTTAATTAAAGCGTCTACGTAAAAATCAAGTGCTATAATTGAAAAGGATGAGACAATCTAGTGTTGTTTACATAATAACAGGTTTACATATCTGGTCAGGAGCGGTAGGAACAACATATTCAGCATTATCAGCTGCTCTTTTGGGAATATATTGTCAAAAGGGGAAAAAAAGACTTTGGAGGTATAAAAATAGAACATAACAACTAGCTACAGTATGATTTCCTGATCACAGATATGCATTTGACCCCTAAAGGACAAATTTAGGATTGTACATGAGGTAATCTGGCTGCAGATCAAGAGAACTTCCACCTGAAAGAGTGTGAGTGATGAGGGAATTAGTGTGAGTGTGTGGCAGACGGCAGGGCACCTGGGATTTGGGAGCGCACATGAGCGAACCGTCAAGTCTTTAGGGCCCAAATCAGGCAGGCAGACACAGAACGGATGTGGCCAGGCGATAAAAGCTGTCTGCACCCAGAGGGGCCTCAGTCCACTTCCCATGGGTAAAACTCCTTGACCCTGAGGCTCAACATCCAGCACAGTGGCCATGTTATCTGCTGCCTGACTGAGACAATCATTTGTCAGCTGTACTGACATGTAACATTTTAACACATACACAATTAGTTTGTACTTTATGTTGTCAAGTGTATTGTATGTCTTATCTTATATTATTCTTGTAGACTCAATTTCCAGTATGTGTTTACAATGAGTATGTCATTCATGGCAGTACACAGGAGAAAAATCAGTTACCTACTTGTATGGAGTACCATGGGAGCGTGCATTAAATTTACCGCATCCTCGTGACATGATTAATAGTACTGCAATTTGTACAGAATCAGGTCAAATAAACAGTTCTCACTCCATCCCTATATACAGCATGTGGAATTGCAGGTCCACACAATAAGTGGCACCGATTTACTTCCCTTAGGAGTTTAAATGCATACAAATATAACCCTCTGTAAGAATTGTACTGAAAGGACCACGGCAAACTTAGGCCACAGAGAAACAGATAGAGAAGAGCAGCCTCTGTTGGATGTGTGACGACTGCATGGCATGCTACTGATAAACTATAAATACAACCAAGACGTGCTGAAAACTAACTTGATATCTCTTCCTATCACTTGTAGGTCTAAAGTATAACAGGCACTGCACACCTAACTAGGTACAAGCAGTGACTCTCGCATCGCTCATTTTTTTCCATTACATAATAATAAACATCTGGTAGGTGATGACTTAGGTTGTCTCCACTGCCAACCTTCTTTATAATTTGAAAGAGAAAAGCACAGGAAATGCCACGTGACAGAAGTGGATTGCTGTGAGGCCAGCTCTTCACTTACCCAGTCGACATCAAAAGACATGAGGACCCTTCAGTGAGGGCCAATTGGATTTTGAGTCGTGATGTTTAAAGAGACCAAGATGGCAGGGAGAGGGAATGTGAGGTGACTTAAATAAGCAAAGAACTATGAACTGTAAAAACACTGTAAATATAATATGTGTAATAGTTAATAGGGGATCTCATAATAAACAATGGTAATATAGAAATACATGAGAATCATGTTAAGAAAGAATTTTTACTACTGACAGGAATCAAGAGAAACTGTTGAAAATTTGAAGTCAGAACATACAAATATCAAAATCAAGTTGATTGGGTGCAGATTTAGCTCTTTGATGTGGTCATATATATTTATATTAGATACATAAGAAGAGCATAAAAACTATTTGTGATGATGGTGATTTTTTCATTTTGGCTCTAACACGTGGACGTTTAAATCTATGTAATAACCCATGATGTACAGGTATGATGTGGTTTGACATGTCACAGAAAAATGCTCATATTGTTCTCTCCTGACATGCTCTACAGGGATTGGATTAAACCACAAGGCTCCCACCCAGCTCCCTGTCAATGACTCACTAAAATGCAGCTCAGCCGGTGATCAAGCTGTGAGGGGCCACGATCACACACTGGGACTCTGGCCTGCCCTTCTGCACTGACCCTGCAGCTGGAGGTGCCGCCAGGAGCATGAGTGTGGGAAGGATAAACCGCTACAGCATTGTGTCATCTGAGGAAGAGGGCCTCCGCCTCACTACCATGCATGGCATGAACGGCTTTGGCAATGGCAAGATCCACACACGCCGCAAGTGCCGCAACCGTTTTGTCAAAAAGAATGGCCAGTGCAATGTGCAGTTTGCCAATATGGACGACAAGTCACAACGTTACATGGCTGATATCTTCACCACCTGTGTTGATATTCGCTGGCGATGGATGCTGGTAGTCTTCACCCTTGTGTTTGTTGTCTCTTGGCTGGCCTTCGGCTTAGCCTTTTGGGTCATTGCTTTGCTGCACGGTGATCTGGATAACCCAGCCGGAGATGACAACTTCACTCCATGTGTCCTACAAGTCAATGGATTTGTGGCTGCATTTCTGTTCTCCATTGAAACGCAGTCTACCATAGGTTATGGCTACCGCTGTGTGACTGAGGAGTGCCCAGTGGCTGTCTTTATGGTGGTCTTCCAGTCCATAGTGGGATGCATCATTGACTGTTTCATGATTGGCGCCATCATGGCCAAGATGGCAAGGCCTAAGAAGCGAGCACAAACACTATTGTTTAGCCACAATGCTGTCATTGCCATGCGGGATGGAAAGCTGTGCCTCATGTGGAGGGTAGGGAATCTTCGCAAGAGCCACATCGTAGAGGCACATGTCAGGGCACAGCTAATCAAACCTCGGATCACTGATGAGGGGGAATATATTCCTCTAGACCAGATAGACATTAATGTGGGCTTTGATAAAGGCTTGGACAGGATTTTCTTAGTTTCACCCATAACTATTCTCCATGAGATAGATGAGGAGAGTCCCCTTTTTGGGATCAGCAAACAGGACTTGGAGACAGCAGACTTTGAGATTGTCGTCATCTTGGAGGGGATGGTTGAAGCAACCGCCATGACCACGCAAGCTCGAAGCTCCTACTTGGCCTCTGAGATCCTTTGGGGTCACCGGTTCGAGCCAGTCTTGTTTGAGGAGAAGAACCTGTACAAGGTGGATTACTCTCACTTTCACAAAACCTACGAGGTGCCGTCCACCCCCCGCTGCAGTGCCAAGGACATGGTGGAGAACAAGTTCCTTGTCCCCAGCTCTAACTCCTTCTGCTATGAAAATGAGTTGGCCTTCCTAAACCGTGATGAAGAGGAGGAGGATGTAGGTGGTGGGAGCAGGGCACTGGCGAATCTCAGTCCAGACCGGAACAGCCGACATGAGTTTGAACGCTTACAGGCCACCAGGGCACTGGATCAAAGGTCATATCGTAGAGAATCGGAAATATGACCTCTGCCCATTGACCCGGGGTCAACTTTCAATACCTTTATCCAAGGGTAATAATGCAGAACAATGCAAAGTGCCATAGGAAAAGCTGACTACTGTGAAAGATTGGAAAAGAAATAGGACGACAATAAAAGGGACTTAACTGGAAGGAAAGGGGAAAGCAAGAGCACACAGCTTAGAAATTGTGGTGAGGAATGTCTACAATCAAGGAGAAAGGCTAGAGAAAGACCTTCTTCCTTCATGTAAACTTGAATCTTTTTTCACATGGTCATTTTGAGTTAAGAGTGTTCGATGATAGAGCATCAAAAACTATTATGACAGAACCTTGTAATCAAATTTTAGGTGTAAATACATTACTTAGGTAAGTTATGTTTTGTGTGCAGTATCAGTTTCCAAAAGCACCTCTTAAAGATAGAAGTTGCTATTTCAACTTATTCTTGGGCACAAATAACAGTGTTACAAGGCTTCAGCTCTCCTTGCATTGTTGTAATCTGCTGGACCTGCGTTCAGTGACACGTTGAAAATTCATGCACTGTAGAATTCAGATGCAATGAGCCATGATAAAACATCTGACCATGAGCCACTGAGAACAACATACCTTCATTCTGGTACTGATGTGATCCCAAAATCTACCAATGAAGGTAGAATAGGCAAAATTAATTGCACTATAAAATAACACAAAGGAATGTCGAACAGAAACCTAACTGTATAGAAACTAGAACTATTTATAAAATCTCTTAATGCCTAATATTTTAACTTTCTCTCACAAACGAGCAGCGCATAAGCCGCTGACATCATGATTTGGCTGCACTGTCCCGTAAATCTTGCTAAGTAGTCAGGTAAAACAAAACTAAAGCACAAATGGACAACCAATTACTAAACATTTTGTTGTTGTTGTTTCATTTTTTTGTTAAGATACAGGATGCAATATTCAGGTTTGCATTGATAAAATTAATAAATGAAAAATAGCAATCTGTGCTTTGTAACCCCACTAAGAAATGCACCTTAAAGTCTACCTTTTCTCTCCCTTTTACTAAAATAAATAAATAAATGAAGTTGAACTAAAACCTGAATATTGAGTATTAAAAAGTCTTCTTCCATTCTATGTGGAAGTTAAGACTGTAACGTCTGTCACAAATTGATCACAATTTGTTTTTGTTCTCTTCAAAAATGAATCTATGCATACTGTTAACTGTATCAGGGGACAGATATCCTACTGAGTTGTAGGTGAGATGAAATTATCTGATGACATTGTTTGAATCAATGCCTAATGTTTAGAAAAACAGCTTGAAAAATGTAAATCAAATATATTTCACAAGAATTGAAACAAATATATATATATATATAAAAAAGTCCATGTCTAAACTTTTTTTTAAAAACCGTGCACATGTAAGAGCATGAATGATTTTTTTTTCTTATGCATTTCTTTGGTATGAGAGTTGCCCTATCACTAAGCTGTAGGACTGGGTGTACTTAACCACTAAATACAAATTCGTTCCAAATGCTA
>OMNW01024417.1:0-14949 GCA_900303245.1 Selene dorsalis
AAATTTCAATTCCTTCAAGACATGAATGTGGCGCCTGCTCAAAATATACCTTATATTTTAAGATAAAATAAAAACAACCTAACTTAAGTTTGGGAGGTCAGATAAGACAACTAACTGATATTGAAGGTGGTTTACCATTCACCAGTCCAGTAGCCTCGGGGTATGCTCTTCTTTTAAAGTGCTCAAAATTAAAACTTGAACTTCCTGCCAAAGAGCATTTCCTCAAAGAGTAGAACTGCTAGATTTATATTCATAAAACACACATAATACCAATACACATTTATGTGTGTTTAAGTACATTTGCATACATCAACAGAGTTCTACAGCCATGTTTAAAGCTGTATTCAGGGGCAACAGCTACATGCTAAAAGTGGCTTGCTCCCATCCTCACAATGAAAATGCTGACATGCTTTTGTTAAGTCATAATGTTTGCCATCTAGCCTTGGTATTTAAGTTTGCTAACATGTGTCTATTAGAACTTCACAAAAGGTAGAAATGAAGCTGAGATGATTTCAAAATTACAGAGGTGGACATGAAAGGATGCGACAAAGTTCATGATTATCCGTCAAATAAATGTTGAGATGTTTCAGTCAAAGCCACAAAAGGAAGAAGAAGAGAATCTCAAGGGGGCACTAAAGAAAAAGACACTGATTTGTCCTCCTGGTGCTGTAAATGTCTCCACACGATCTTTCACTGTATCCAGAAGCTGTAGACGGATTTCAGTCCACGGCATTTGACTGAAAAACCAACTGATGGCGGCATGGGCTGAGAGACGTGCAAAGATATGCCGTTTGCATGGCTAAGGATTGTTTAAAAAGCAGTAATAGACAAGATTGATGCTAAGCGGCTGTTACTTCAGTGCTTTCCAGTCAGTGCTGGGACTCCCCAGACATACTAATAATATAATACATAATACAAACTGCTGTTATAAAGCATATCCCATCTTGTTGCTCCATATGCATGTGTAAAATACATTACTTGATATTTGCTACCAGCATAATGTTTATCTCAAAAACAACACTTTATTTTTTTCTTTGACAACTTTTTCTTTAGTGAATGCATCCAATTATTAAGGCAATGGGTTACTGATGTCAGGAAAGCTATAATTTTTTTGTGCAGTCCTGCTGTATAACAAAACTAGCTCCTCAAACAGAAATATAATAATCTAGAATGAATTTCACACTTATTATGCAGAAGGAAATGGAACTGGTTAAATAAGCCACATCTGAAATGCAGCACTATAAATGAGCCTATCTGAATGTGTAGGAGATAAGTTTCTTTATTTTGAACCTGATTTCCCATTAGGTCAGGGTGTGTGCTAAGGAAAATATGATTTGTTGTGAACTCATTACTTTTAATTACCTCCATCTCCTCAGTCTGTTATCACCAGCTCCACCGACAGCACTGCTGCCTGTCAACAAATGTTTGTGCCTGCTGATAATGTTTATGGCGACTGCAGGCAAACCAGAGGCCTAAACACAAAAGCGTTAATGAACTGGTTTGAGCTGGATTTCTTTTTGGTCATAAATCAGTGATACAGAAGATGAATCAGATGTACAGTCTGATCATATATGTGGTGAATTGGCCTAGAGGAAGGAAAAAAAAACAACCACTGCTGCAGCATTATTGGCTGCTTCTGGTGTAGCTGCATCAAACAAAACTGGCAGTGCTCATTGGTGTAAAACATTGAAATGAATTTAATGCAAAATTCCTCAACACTCTGTGGTTCACGTGCAGCGAGAACGGGTATGCCAATAAAGAGTAGGTTTGTGGACCACTGAACTCATGATGTTTAAGACATTTTCAAGATCGAGCTAGATCGATGAATAAAGTATGAATCTGACATGGTGTGCGCGACTTGTTCTGAATCTTCCCAGAAATATTAAATCCATTCATATCCCAAGGCGCCGCTAAGAATCTCCCCTATTCCCTTCATCGATGCCTTTTGAACCATTACAGTGGAATGAGTAGGAAATGTCTGTCGCCTAGGGACAGAGACAGAGGAGGGCACCAGTTCAGAGATGTCGAGTACAAAAGAGGTATCCATTGTGTTAACGGCAAATACATCCAGACATTTCATTATATTTCACATTTATTAATCATCTGTTGTGAATCTCCCAGACCTCTCATACAAGAGTCTGGCTCTTCATGGTGATTTTTGATATAACGTCACACGACTGAGATCCAGAGGGATTTATTATATTATCATTATATTATATGAAAAGTTTGGCATTTTGAGCAGATATTCAACTTTTACATGTTTTAACGCTTAAATATTCAGTATAAAGAGCAGACAATCGGTCTGAGCATTAACTGTAGTTTTTACCACTTCCTAACCCTTTGAAATTTTGTAGTAAACAAGTGCATTATTTTATTTATGCAGTAATTCATTAATCAAAAATGTCATCCAGTTCAAATATCACAACATTCTCAACCTTTAGTCGAGATCATTTGCATGTTTAACGCACGTAATAATTCAGTTTCTAATGAGATAATTAATCACAGTTGCCACTGGCCAAATTAATGATTGCCACAGCTTAACAAATTGAATAACAACCCCGTGTAGAAACAGCACAGAGAGGCTCTCAGAATAGGGGATAAACAATAGGTGCCAGGGCCCATCACATATTTAATTCAGCTGCAACATTTTTTCGGTTTGATTTTGGTTTTTACAAAGGCAAAGTATGAAAAATGAACAACCTATCTGTGACAAAAAGGTTGAAATGAAATGAAACAGCCCACCCCTGGACGAATGTGAAATAAATTTTAATCAAGTATTGCCTGTCTCTTCCCTTTTTTCTCAGAGATACACAGATTTATGCAAACTGTAACAATGAAGAGATGGCTGCTGGCTACTGTTATGCGCTGCGTTTGGGGGGTGTGTGTGTGTGTGAGCGTGTGCGCATATGAGCGGGTGTACAAGTGAATAAACAAACCATGACAAAAACAGTTGTGCCGACCTGCTTGTTCGTCATATCACACCCAGGGCTCTCACAAGTGAAAAACATGTATATCAGGTCTTGGAACAGTGAAGTGGCGGAGACCCGGGGATGTTTGGTGCCGCAATGCAAACCAATCAGTGAAACTGCAGCGAGCAGAGAGTGAGGAAAACGAAAGTTGAGCTTACACAACACGAGCCGATGAATCAATTTAGCTCCAACCCTCAAACATGTAAATGCGTTGTTCTCCATAAAATATTAAGGCACACCAAAGGCTAACATACTTCACTTCTGCTGCTGAAAGAAAAGCAGATTAAGATCCCTCTTCTTTCCTATCAACAAATTCAGTGGGGAAAGAAAAAAAAAAATTTTTGATAATTCGAGCAACAGTGCCACTGATAGCTTTTTAGATTAATGGGACTCTTTCAGGCCAGCAGCAGCTGGACCAAGCTGGGTGAATTTTCAGAAAAATCATGTCCAGCTTATAAAAGCAAAAAAAAGGAATTACAAAAATACGTCAGACCATAATTCTGGACCCATGAAAGACATCAACACAAAAGAATGAATAGCGTAGCAATTATGACTGGAGCAAAGGAGAAAGTGCAAGGTTACAGAGCGCCCTAACGTCCACAAAGAGAAGAGCTGTCTGATTCCCATGTGAATCTAACGAGTTATTTTCTATAGGAGCCTACAACAAAGCTGTCATTCATGTAGTAACCATGACGACGTAGATCGTCATATGCTGAAGAAGTATTTCATGAACTTTGAACCTCACCAAACAGTTTTGAACCCAGACCTAACCAAGCCATGACCATAATTACAGTAACCACGGCGACGGTCACTATGCAGATACAGTGGTGTGTTTAATATGATAACCATGGCAACTTAGGTCCATCCAACGTGCTGTAGTAGGTGCATTATATCAGGAGGGTTGGAAAACGACCTATGGTTGTATACATGTGAAGAAAACCATTTTCTACTTTTTTTTTCTTGCTTCAATATCAATACTAAAAATATAAAAACATGAGGAAGAGCAATAAACAAATGCATTATTGTTCTATTGTTGTAGGAAAACCTCCGACTGCATTTAAATGTTCGACTCGGAGGAGTTCTCATATTAGGACGCACAGTCAGGAGGACAAACGAACTGCTTTTGTCCTCAAAAGTTTAACAGTGACCCTAATTTTCTTAGCAGGTACTGACTGAAACGGAGCACAGGTTTCCCTCATGGTCTTGCCTCATGTAGAGTAAAGCTTTAAACTGCTGCCAGACTCATTAATTGGTGTATCTGATATACACAAGTGAAGACAAAGGGAAAACATGAAACAGCATTGACAGCAATGACAGACAGAAGAAATCTATATTCATGTGAAACAGAAAGAGAAAACAGGAAATGAAGCATCTTTATACTTTATAAAAAAGGGACATTTTCTACTCTCTACTCTTTCTCTCTTGCTTCAATATGATTTTCTGTAAAACGTGTCCTTTGAATCTCTCTCGAGGATTAATCAATGCCTTGATAAATAAAACCCTTATTTAACACACAAGCATCAAGAAACATCTGCCATTACCCTCTACTCCGTAAACATGTCTGTCACACTTATGGATCTAAACAGCACAAGTGCCAAGGGCTGAGCGAGCTGGAGATGGAAGCTGGGAGTCACTGAGATGTAGCACATTATTTTTTGTGTTTCTTGCTTTATTTATGAAATTACATAATAATTCTGGCATGAAGATTGCCTTGTTGGTTTGAATCCCTTTTCTTCTTTGGCATGTCAGGATGTTCTGTGCTGTCGTGCGGAGAAGGGACGGTGCAGTGGAGCTTTTGGTCATTGTCTTTTTTAAATCCTGTGTCTGTTTGATGCCGTGTTTGTGTATCTGGCTGCTTATGAACTACACTTTTATACCATACAGGTGGAATATTTGAAGATATGCAACTTCAAAACCAGTTACAGAGACTTAACTCCATCAAAGACATAAAACAATAATGTGAATGCACCATGGGTAAGTGATAAGCTCGCTCAGCAGAGGCTTTTATGGAGGAAAAAAAAAAAGCTTCAGCTCATATTTATTTAAACAAATACTTTTGTATTTTTATTTTTTAAATCAAAATCCCAACCGGTTCTTATTTTCTTGTACATGCTTTTAGTGCAGCATGTACTGGCTGGTATGGAATCTATTAACATGAGCCGGGGGTGATCAAAACTCCCATTAACGTGCTGTTTGTTTGTGTATCTGGGGCTGCGTTCAAAATCACAATCAGTCCCTTGTTAAATTATTCTTTATATAACACATTTAATATGTGACTCTATAGTGAGCAATCGATCATCCAGACATGTTTACAGGAGGTGAGCTAAAAGTAAAGACCGCCTCAAAAGGCAAGAATAACCACACAATGAATACATGTTGCCCTAAAAGGTGTCACAATATAATAAATATTAATATTTAAAGTTTATATGTGAAGCGTCTTGGTGACAACAGCCCTGATTAAGACCTCAAGTCAAACAACATATTTATATCCAATTATTTTCTTTTTGGGAACATTTATTCAGAGTGCAGTCATGTTTTCTGTGATTGTAAATTCTGCATTGCATCAAATTGGCTACATCCCATTAATCCGCTCATTATAATATAATATTTCTTATCCGCATGCACTTTTAAATCATAAACACAACTGTGAGTATTTACGATCCATTAGCACTCATCAATTAATTAATTGATTGATTTCTGTAGTTTCCTCCTAGCACAGACCTGTGAATGTACGCTGTATAGATTCACTGTCTAGTGGTTCCCAGTACTTCTATCGATTGCTCCGTTTGGCTTGAAAACCAGCAACTCTAGGTAGAGTCCTAGTTGCTCCAACTCTTTCTTTAAGAGTTATGGAGGCCTTGAGAAACTTAAATGCAGTGCACAACTTTTTTTTTTTTAAGCCTTTCCCAGTCTATTCACTCCTGTCCCTGAGCTCTGCAGGCAGGTCTGTCTTCCTCACGACTCTGATGTGCATGTGTCTCTGTGCATCTTTCCAATCGTGTCCCATCAGTCCAACCACCATCTAACATTGTGTTTTCACTTTGTTATGATGCAGTATTGAGTGATAAGGAACAACTACTTCTGTGTTTTACTTAGTTATTAGGCTGCAAAAGAACAAGATATGAAGAAACTAAGGGGCCACAGTAAATATAATACAGTAGGTAGCAAATTGAGAGGAATTTCATACATAACCAAACTCTCTCACACAAAACATCCACATTTTTCGGGTTTTCAATGGACCTTCACTGTGGACTGAGGCTTGGAGCTGGGCCAAAGTGTTTTAGCAGAGCTCTTAATGTCTCTGTTTTGCTTCTATCCTTTGAGAACAATAAGTGCATTTGTTGACAATAATGTCTGACACTTTCTGTCTGTCTGGGCCTTTTGTGTCTCCTGAATCTATAAAGGATTGGATTTTATGAAGAGCACAGAAGTTGAGGGATCTACACGCCTGATGCTGAGCTGCTAGCCAGCCATTCTGCTGACTGTGGGGAGGGTTTGTTTAGTCTTGCTTCAGTTACCTTTATGTTGATTGGACTTATTTTTATTTTTAGCCTGGCTGTCCTGAACCCAATTAAAAATTGGTTGAAGCAAGAAGTACAAAGAGCAAAACGGAGTGAATGAACTGTTAGAAGAATAACACATTAGTTAATGGAATAACAAAATGTGATCATCTGATGCAAACTGTTTTACTAATTTTAAGTTATCATTTTGCAAATTGCAGCCACTCTGCATGCAGCAGAGAGTGTGCTCTTTATGACATGTCATCACAGAGCCAGTGCAGTGAGATAAGCTGCCACTGCTAAATGTATTTCAGCCAAGATCAGTGATTACAGCCTGGACACTTCATGCCATGCACTAAAATCTGCACATTACTGATCAGTAGCCTAATTACAATGCACTAATCAATCCATTAATTCTTGATCTGCTGCAGAATATCAATGTAGAGCACTGTCCGAGCAGCAAGGTTCAGAGAAAACATAGTGATTCCTCCTCGAAAGCTAAGAGGTTATTAAGGACATGTGGGAGGTCAAAGGCAATCCTGCCCTACAGAAACCATTCTCCAGGGGCTGTTAATCTATTGTCGACGAAATACTGGGGGTTCTCGCATCGAGCTGTAAACAGGGAATGGAAAACAAGAGCTAAGCACCTGTGGTGCCTTGCAGAAAAGCAGATCAGAGTTTGATTCTTGGCCCAGACATCTGTGTGGAGCTTGCATTGTTCACTTTAGTCTCACCGTATTGATCTCGGTAACAATGGGTGAGAAGATCTGAATGTGCTTTATGACTCAGCAGATTGGTTCTGCAGTTAGTCACAGGGTCAAGCCAAGCTGTAGTCAAAGCAAGCTTTTCTTTTTTTTCCCCACTGGCAGAAGAGAGGTGTCTTAATGACAACAACACTGAAACTATTGAGTAGCTGAAAATAAGAAAGCATATAAAATTGTCTCCAACACAATGCTTTGATCAATCAGTGTGCCAAGGAGAGAACAGATTAATTTATCACCAGGTAGGAGTGGAAATCTGCACTGTGGGGACTCACTGATTGGAGAGTTGACCTTGGAAAACAACCAGTCTACCATTCAGCTGCTTTTTTTTAATTGAGCAGTGAGGATGGTGTGCCTGAAGGTGCTGGTGAGTGTCACCCATTTGGCACACAGGGACCCCGGAGAAAAACAAACATAACTACTTTTGCCTCTGATTGCACAGGTGAAAACAGGTGTAAAACTGTTCAGTAAATTAGAAGCTACAGCACCATTATTGGGGCGACTTCAGTTCCCCTAACAACACTGAAAAGCAGCGGCGTTGACTTCCCTTAACTCAGTTCCTCGAAGAAACTCAAGCTTTCCACTGCGGAACTGTGGATATGCAGTTTATAATGTCGACCACATTTACCACTCAAGATACAAAGTCATTTTTTGAGACAATGTTTTTTTTGATTTCACATGGAAGCACAAAAGTTGCTTTCTCACATTGTGTTGATTTGACAACTGTTGACAGATTTCAACGGCTGTACCATTCAATGCATTTGGCAGCCCTCAAGTGTTGACACAATGCATTCTGGTGAGTAACACTAAATATAAATCATGTTGGTTAGCAAGAAACTTCCACATGGAAACTTTAGCACAAACTCAAGTTATAAGTTTGACTGCGGAGGGTGGAACCGAGGACAGAGCCACAGTGAATAAAGTAACGCAAAGTTACCACGAGCTAGATATGCTAACACGGCATATCTGGCTAACATAGATAAAACAGTGTTTTATTTGTTTGTGTTTATACTTTTGATTTTGTCAAGAATCAAACACCAAAAATATATTAAAAATCGCCCGACAAAAGCGCAGTGTAGTGTGGTGACTAAACTTCGGTTGGTACAGTTGCAGTTTCTCCTGGGATGATGCATGGTTTTTAATAAGTTACTTTAGAATACTACAGGACTGAAGATGAAACATCAACAGCTCTCAGACGGTATCGTCTTGCACGAGTGTCAGTAAGACTACACCCATGAGGTTTTTTTTTCCTATTTCTGATGTATGAAAACATTCATACATCAGAACTCCAAACATTTGCAGGAAGTATTTACTGAAACATTTCCAGAGTCAGACTAAAGCTTTTGATTTTTTCTTTCCCAACAAACAGTAGAGATGTATAATATTTCTGTACAGTTCTAATGAGCATCATTACCCCTGCATTGATGCAGTGCCAAATGAGCTCATTGAATTTTTAAGAAGGCACAGTTATTTAAAGCAAGTGATTTGAACATTAAATCTGCATCAAAAATCTGCTTGAAACTCACATCACAGCAATTAAACATATTTCCAAAGCCCATTAGCAATTAAATGGATAGTGCTGGGGTGAGGGGGGTGCAGATTAAAGCAGTTCTATAAACTTTAGGGGGGGTGGGGGGTGGTATATGCTGTATTGGTATACTATGATGAAGTAATTGGGTCACAAAGAGCTCACATCAGAGGACAGGAAGCTCATCTGCTTTAGTCTCAGCCTGAACAGATGGTAAGCGTACACAGCATCACTAAAACGGAGCCACGAGAACATTTTTAAACAACCTACTAATATCAACCGCTGAGTCTGGCTGTGAGGACGGCGAGACACCCTGAGCTCAGCTGCACAGTGCAGTTCTTATGTCAAAGCTGTGCCAAGATATTCTCTCCTTGCTGCATATGGCACACTCTCTCTTTTTTCTTTTTTCTTTTTTCTTTTTTGTCACACAGCACATCACATCTTTATTTTTCCATCCAGTCCCTGTTTCTTTTGATTCTCTCGGGGGAGATCGCAGGAAGGACCCGTGCTGAAGAATTTAATTTCTTGAGTCAATGCTAAGAAGTGAGTGTGTTCCATTAGAGGAGGCACACTGTTCAGGACTATCGCTGTAGTCCAGTGAGCAAGAAATCTCGCCAACACAAACATGATAAGCTCTGCCTGTCCCGGATCTTGACAGAATGCTGAAATTGTGTGATTGTTACAGCAGTGAAAATCCCTCAGGTGAAAAATACAACACAGGGTAAAGCTTCAATGCAGCTCCCACTTACTTGGCAGATACGGGACCAGACGCGTCACAGCAGCACCACAATACATGACAGCAGCAAAATTAAAAACACAAAAGCGAGAGAAATTCAAAATCAGTTGCAAAACATTTACCTCAATATATTTTTTTAAAAAGCATAACATGTTCTTTTTCTCCTGAAAATGCTAGACATTTTAAATTCAGTTTTCTTCTAGTTAGCTTGTCTTCACTGTTTAGAGGTTGTAATAGAAACAAGATACCTTTTATACATGTGTTATTTTATCCTTAAGGATATACTGCATTTGCAAAATTAACAGATATAAACACAAGGAAACAGTATGTATGACTAAAAGGAAAGTCTTAACTCTACTGCTGTGTGCTGGAACATTGGAATGATCTAAAATGAGGCATCATTAACACCTTCCCAACACCTTTGCACAACACTTTAATCTCAGTTTGCCTCATGACGTCAAGGTAGTGCAATAAAAAAAGCTGCTTCACACTTTCACTTTTTCTAAACGAGAAAAAAAACACACACATGTAAAGAGAGAACGGTCTCACCGCCCGTCAAAGCAGACGGAGAGCCAGTAAACTTGGTGGTCAGGTGTATATCAGCCTGCTGTTACCACCAGGTGTTAAATCAACAAGTCAGATGACAGCCACCAGTCCGCAGGGTGCACACTCAGGGTCTGACACAGACCTTGTCATGGTTTGTGTCTCTAAAAGCATCCCAGAGGAACACATGCAGGAAGCATGTCAGCCTCCAACACGGATGTCAGTACTCACAGTTCATGCAGCACTGCAATTTGCACAAGAAACCCTGAGCTCAAAGCAAAAACAACCACTGCACGACGACTGTGTGGACACAATGCAGCACAGCGTTATGGTCGAGGGGCGACTGGAAATGTGTCAGTCCGTGCGGTGGGCTTGCAACATGCACAAGGTCCATTACCGCACACACAGATTTCCCTTGTCTGCCTCTTCTCTTCTTTGAAAGGGAATTGAGTTAACAAGGCTGCCTTTGATCAGCATGGTGGGTCATTACCTATGAAACCAAGGCTGCTCTGTCAATGCACAGTGTGTGTTTTTTATTTGGACCTTAAGTACCTGATGTTATTACATCGGGTATTACAAGTTCTACGCTTGTTTCTCTCAGTTCTGGTTTTACCCAGTGGATCTTTGTGGCAAGAAAAGAGAGACGAGCTGGAATGGAGGTACATGAGTTGTTAGGAGCTGTAGGTCATGGGGACAGACTGAATAGCTGTGCTCCCAACATGGGCTGCGGGAAGCGCAGTGGAAACAGGATCAGTACAGTGCTACAGCTGGTCACATCAAAGGCCTCTGCTGTGTGAAGTGAGAGAGAGGAGAAGGGACGGTATCACCTCCACAGTGGCCTATATGTGGTTAGTGGAGCAAATATTGGTAAAGTAGCACCGCTGGAGGGTAAAGTTTACTTTGATGTAACATTGCTGGATAAAGGTGCTATACATGAGTTTGACAGGTGAACCCCACTGAGATTCTGATACATTAAAAAAAAAAAAAAAAAAGCCAGACGCAGAGAGTCATACATCTAAATGAGAGTTGTAATACACTGCAGGTTCCAAAGTGTCGCATTCAGCTGATCCCTCCATCCACACATCCCCTCCTCTTGGTTGGCTCAAATGTGACGGTATTTGTCAAAATCCCCAGGGCTACACTGAGGTGCCATGACAAACAGTATTTGGAGGGGATGAGCAACATTTCATTCGTGTGTCAGTGGTGAAAAGCCACAGTCAAAGTTGACTGTTTAGGTTTTCTAACTTATCATTGGAAAGACCTTGTTACTGCAGAGCTACTCTGTTTATCATTTAAATAGCGTAGCTCTGCAGTACTACTTATATTATAAGTAGTATATATATTATAAAAACTAAGGAAAGCATCCTTTTTTAATATGTCAGTGTATTATTTTTTTGGTAATTGCATTGCAGTGTTTTGTTTTTTCAAAAATATACTTTACACAGAAACATAAGGGCAAGTAGAGTACTGCAATGCTGGACTGGTTCATGCACCTTCGAAGATGTTCACACACAAACTCAAATGCAGTCAAACTCTGCAGATTCTATCTTAAAGCAGCAGCGACTCTGCCTTCTACAGCTACTGCCTGAATTCATCAGCCCTGGGGAATTGGGAGACGGAAAGAAAAAAAAAAAAAAAAGCATCAGCATAAAAAATGTCCATATTTGAAGTTAAACCATGAAACACATTATTGAATGTCATAAAATCTGGTCAGTTAACTTCCAAACTGTGCAGCACAGAGAAGCCGTAGAGAGGGAAGATCACAGAAGCTACAGCGGCCATAAATCTGAAATAACTTGAGCAAGCAAAAGTTGAGATTATCAACTAAGAGTTTCCTGCTGGAGAGTGATCTGCTCTGTGGTGAAACTGAGAGCGGAGAGTTAAACCCTTTAAAACAGCCCCATGTGAAGTCAACTTTTGGACCTACGCTCTTCAACAAAAGCTGTTTTTTTTTGTGTCAACTGAGATGACTGATCAAACAAATATTGTGATTTCATCTATAGCAGTTTCAGTCACCTCCATAAATCTTTGATTATTTCCCATTCCACTGAGCCACCCCTCAACATTTGACCTCCATGTGCTCCATTTGCCTCCAAACTCTTTAAGACAATGAGGTTTCAATATATTTATAGTATTCCCATTATACAATGACGGCTTTGTGAATCCTGACAGGGACATCGGGTATTATTGCAGCTCTAAAGGCAGATTGTCTTGTTCTTATATGTTTTTCAACACCAAATAAATCTCACATTTTGCTAGAGACAAGTGCGAATTCATGAGCAGATTAGTGTTGCTTGACTGGTGTGGAAAATACTTCTCAGAAGGTATTGTAGCTAAGCCTGTGATCATCAAGACTATTTAAAGCAACAGCGTGCCAACTGCAGAGAATGAACAGCCACCAGGGAGCAGTTGAGAAATTTCAGCAGATGTTAGGTGTCACATTATAACCATGTATTTGTATTTAAAACTGCAAGAATTCTTCTGCTGTACAAATAATTAATTTACACAAAGCGTATCATTTATTCATATTCCCCATGTGTCACCAGCATCTCTCTCCTCCCCTCCACTCTTAGATCCCTCAGGTGAGCTACGCCTCCACGGCCCCAGAGCTGAGTGACAACACCCGGTATGACTTCTTCTCTCGGGTGGTGCCCCCCGACACCTACCAGGCCCAGGCCATGGTGGACATCGTCAAAGCCATGCGCTGGAACTACGTCTCCACCGTAGCTTCGGAGGGGAACTACGGGGAAAGCGGCGTCGATGCGTTTATTCAAAAGTCTCGAGAGGATGGTGAGTCTGTCTTCAGTCTTTTCTACAAGCACTCATAGAGCTTATTCAGACATGTGTCGATTTTCTGCATGGAAAAACACACTCAGTGTTCCCTGTGAGTGGACGAATGATTCAGTGTCTCACATGTTTTTTGAACAGCACATGAACAGGCAGTCAGGAAACTCCTGTAAACAAAGCTGAGAATGATTTGAGTATTAGAGAACAGCTCAAAGATGCCGTGCTTTTATTCTGAAATACGCCCCTTCTTCCTCACATTTGATGAACTGAATGTAAAGACAAAGCTCTTAATCATGTTTTTGTCTTCTGTTATCTTTGCAAATAAAGCTGCAGCTTCTTCTTACATAATTAGTTGGAAATGTGCCAAACAATAAACTTCACATCTCAAAATGTAAAAGTTAAACTAAACAGAAGCATTTATACAGGTTCTTTGGTGAACTTTAACACATGCCAAACTCCCTGCATGGTGCTGACTTCTTTTTGGGGACAGTCACACTGCTGAGTTCAAAAGGGAGGAACCTACAGTTTTAATGTTTCATGCAGTACTTCTGTGGCATCCTGTGTGCTAGGAGCGAGTCCTCAGGTAACCAGCTTCCGCTGTGCTAGAAAGGCACCACCAGAGACACTTGCCCTTCATGGTGCAACCAGGAATTAAAGGGGATCTTTTGCCTCATAATGGGGTGAAAAAATTCCTGGGAGACATAAATTTTAACTGCAAGTTTATGTTTTATAAGACAGAGGCTGTTGTGTATGATTCCTGCTGAGATGTGAATTCTTTGCCAGAAATCTGACTTTACTGTGAGCTCTCAATTCTTTCCTCTGGGGATCTCCTACCTGCTACACATGTGCATTCAGTGAGGAAACTGAATTGATTTTCAAACACTGAGAAGCAGCGACAGTGTAAAAGTGAGGCTGCAGAGCTACCCCCCCTCTAAGCAACATAAGGAGATGGCATTGCACAGTGTTGGGAATACAGTCAGTTTGGCTCAGAAATCTGCCGGCACAAGCTCCATCTGACCCCTGACCCCTTCTGAAGCAAAATGTAATCACTACCGACATGTCTAGTCCTCACTGTGCCACTGCGTCCCTTTCTTTCCTCCCAGCTCTAAGCTGCTGCCCATCATCAGTCATCCTAGAGCAGCACCAGTAGCAAATTGCTCCTGCAGAGCCCTCCAGTCTGTCCAGCTCAGCTGCTGATTTGCCTAACAATCCACACGAATGGGACTCCAAACCCAACAGTGTTGTAGCATGGTGTGAGCTATTTCTGTTTTTATTTTGTAAGTATTCCTTGTTTTTTTCTATTGTAATGAATTGTAATGAATTAAACCAAACTACGTACACAATCAAAAGACATTCATGTGTACCTTTGAAAACTCCTCAGTTCTTTTAAATCCCCAAAGAAGAGAGACAGAAAAATGGAAACAATGGTTTCCAATAGTCACAAACAAGTTGGAATCACTCAGTAAATGGGTGCGTGGGTGGAAATTGATTGTAAAATCGTTTTACAAATTGGTACGTGACTATTTTAAAGTAAAATTGGTGTATTGGTTTAACCAAGTGTGATTGGCTGTGAGGGACCGAGTGGTCTCCCCACGAAAAAGGGGATCAAGGCGAACCAGATTCAGGTAAGAAGATAGGGCAACAACCATCAGGCCAGAAACATAAAGTTTGTTGGAACAGCCGTCGTCTTTTTATTCTCAAAAAATACCAAAAAGAAACAACAGCAACACAATCCACCAAGCGCTTAGCCTCTCATCAGGCTACCTTCACTTCCCCCCTTCTGGAGCTGACTGAGCCCTTTAAATACAGCCGCAGACTAGGGCTAATTGGGGCAAACCATTCAGAGGGGAACACCCAGCACACAATGGTTTGCACTTACCATATCACACCACAAAATTACCATACCATAAACAATTCAGACTCACCCATTACACATTTTACCCAATACATACACATAGACCACACCTTGACATAATAACTCACCCAATAAACATATACACAAAATCAGACACCCCTGCACACCATGGGCTGTACCCACCGGGCCCCGCGCTCGATAAAGCCCGCCCCTGCAGCGGCGCGCGCTTCCACTGAGGAGCGGAGGAGTCCAAGCGGCCAGGTGAGTGTG
>OMNW01024417.1:14969-27878 GCA_900303245.1 Selene dorsalis
ATGGTTTCCAATAGTCACAAACAAGTTGGAATCACTCAGTAAATGGGTGCGTGGGTGGAAATTGATTGTAAAATCGTTTTACAAATTGGTATGTGACTATTTTAAAGTAAAATTGGTGTATTGGTTTAACCAAGTGTGATTGGCAGATTTTTTTTTTTTTTATCTAAAAAGATTTATCTTTTGTTCTACAGGAATAAAATGCAGTTTTACACAAAGGAAGTTTTCTGTGAAAGATTGGATTGAAAAAAAAAAGGTTGATACACAAGAAGATCACAAACCTGTATTAACAAATCTGTTCTCAAAGTGTCAGAATGAAAGATTTTTATGACACAGGATTCATCAGGCCTTGAGGGCTGTAAGGCTACAATACATTTTAGTGATAAACAAATGTAAATTCTTTCCCTTTCAAGTGAAAACTCGCAAGTGAAAACTCTCAAGGGTCTGTTAATGCAATCTGAACTGTTAATGTGAAAGTTTCCGGATCTGCTGGGTTTTTTTCTTTTTTTTTATGCTCAAAGTGTGTCACTCTGGAGTGGAGGTGCCTCCAGTTCATTTCTATCCACGCTCAGCACAGCAGCCTTTCATTACGCTGAGCCCTCACTGAGTCATGAATGCTTAAAGCCCTGCAAACTTCAATTTCCAGCTACACATACCTTTGTCTTTCCGTGGGATTTCATGGCACTTAGTGATATTGTGTCACAGACTATTGTGCCTCCTGGGGTCATGCCTTAATTAGAAAGGTTTTCTAAGGCTCCAGGGAGAGTAGCAACACACTTGTTGCATTATGTGAGTGAGATTTATGTATTATTAGTATTGGTGGTTTGGGTGGTATGTTGTGTTGAGATGAATTCAGTGATTTGAAGGCCTAAAAACAATTGTAGGTCTTTGCAAAGCACTGTTTTGAATAACAGGTGATGACAAGAATTTCTCTAAGGTCATTATATTTATTATTACATTTATTTAATAGCAGTATAATGTATAATATAGTATATGCAGCCTACAGGCCAATAAAGGAAACAAACAGGGAAACACTCGGGTCAAGTTGCTCATCACTTCAGTCATTTGGTGCCTTGAAATCACATTAACTACTTATTTGTGCATGTACAGTACACTTTCCTTTCATGCTCTATGACCTCAATTCACACAATACAAGCTGAATTTCACACTTTCAACTTGACCCTTAAAACAGTAAATAAACATCTCTAGCGCAGACTAGAGAAATAATCATGCGGTGAGTGTGGCAGACTATTATGACAACAAATAAGCAGAGGTTTCACCTCACATCGGTCTCACTAGATATTTGATGTGGGTTTTTAAAAGCCTGCATTCAGGAAAGTCACAAGGGCACACTATAGAAAAGACAAAGTTTTGACCAAAGTCCTCATATTTCACTGTCCCTTGATGGAACCATCTGACAACAGTGACGGCATGCCAGCCAAAAAGCAGACAAAGTCATCACATCCATACAGACACTGCACTCGCTTCACCTCGCCCTTCTACAGTAAACAAGAATTTTCAGACAAAATATCTGTCTAGTCAGCTCATCCCCAGCTGCTTCTAATCTGATGACTGGAATGATCTTCGCACATGCTGAAGCATTGTTTGATTCGAATGTCCTTTCCTTCCAGTTCAGGCTTTGATTGATTATGTGTGTGAGAGAGACACAGAGGACGAGCAGACACACTGTCAAAAATCAAAGCCACAGGTATTTGGCTGCTAAATGGGTTCTGCACTTGTCTGTTCACATAATAAAACAGCCAGATCAGAACTGGCCAAATGTTCTCTCTCATTAACCAGCCAAAGGCCATACGAGGCAGCAGTCTCGCCCACCTAATGTCACCGTTTGCACTGTGCTGCTTTGTGTGGAGCAAAGCTGGTTTTAGTTTTTGAATGGCAGAGCTGTGTCCCGTGGATGCAGGTACAAATACAACAGACTCTCTGGCTTTAGTGAACCAAATTACAGATTTATCTCTATTGTGTTTAATTTCTGCCGTTTGTGAAATAAAAACAGAAATTATCAGCATCTTGGAAACAAACGAACTCCTCTGGCTGAGAGTCACTCACAGCTTTTTTCATTAGTGCTCAGTAAAATGTTTTCACCAGTCGAATAAAAACGTTTTTATACGTGATCGCTGTGTGCATGATTATGCGTAATTTAGTCATAAGTCTTAACAACAAGACAAACATGATGACTCAAACTCAAAATTAAATTGCAATTCATTTCCACAGGAATCAATATCAATATATGCTTGTTGTTTGTTTTAGACTTTTGTACTTAGTTAGCATGAACAGTGAAAAATGAAGAGGTTTATTTCTTTGTTAATTGCAGCAATGGCGTCTTCTACAAAAGCTTTTCTCCTGGGTTCTCTGAAATTCAGTCACATTTCCACAGCTATAGTCCCAAGCTCATAAACGTTATGACATTTTTAATTTAACCTTTTCCTCAAAGCACCCTGTGGTTTATTGTTTCTGTTTAAGGCTGGCTGGAGGACTAAAGCTAAACATTTCACCCATAAAGTGACAAAAACAGACAGAATAATCAAAATATCAAAAGAGGTTCAGCCTTTCACATTTCCATTTAGTCTTACTGACTATCCATTTGCTCCCTGCCATAAGGGAATAGAGCAAAATAAATGAATTATGTTTGACTTTTAGATGAATATTTTCACAGAGTTCTTGGTTTCCATTTGTCTTCAGAGGTGGATTTAGGGGGCGTGGGGGTCGTGGTGTAGCTGCTGAAGTGTTGTGTCAGCTGTAAGATGACAAAGGTCGTGCTGGCAGAGAATCTGATTTCATCTGATCCCAGCTTACTGGGCTTTTGAGTGAGAAGAGAATTTGACTGGAGACTCAGCCGGCATTTGATCAGTCCGGCTGGACCTCAGCATCACGGAGCAGAAACAGTTTGACACTGGGGGCAGTCGATATCTCAGAGAAGGTTGTGAATAACCTTTAGTGTTTCTGTGAAAACAGGCATGAACTCCAGCTGAAAGGGGTGAGAACAATTAGCACAACTAAGGCGGACTGGCATGATCCTTAGATGGCCTTGTCCTTTGAGCACTTTTAATCAGAATAAGTTTGGGATGAGTTGAAATTAAGCTATGAAAATCCTGAATAACAGTTTTGTACTCTCTACTTGTAGAGTGTGATTAATAAATCCATAAGAAAAGACCAAACATGTCCTTGACAGAGCTCTGATTATCAAGATAGTCTCTGAAGTGTCTTTTGCAGTGTTCATTTTACCAAGTTTACAGTCACAGCCTATTTTATGTAGAGATATGGTGAATCATTCACTCTCAGTTGTTCTGTGCTTTCACACCCATCAACAGCCAAAACTTCCTTATCTATGTATGTGCCTCTTATATCCAACTCTAACAGCTTTTTTTTTCCATAAATCTGTTCTGCAGTTGCAACTAATCAGAGGATAACAATGCTGTGATGCATTAGTGTCATCATTGTGTCATTTTCACTTAAATCATAACCTCAACATTTGTTTTGGATAACAAATAATGTGATTTTGTATGAATAGAAAAAAAACATGACTCCTGTGGATACTTTGTCTGCAGGGAATGTACTTTCTGGCTCTATTTTAAACACAATGGGAGCTGTGCAATCTGTAAAAAAGGAGAAGATAACTGTTTTCTTTATGTGCTGCCATGTTCAACCGTCTGCCATGAGCAGGATTTTGGCAAGTCATGGGTCTTTTTTGTCTTGACTGACATGAATATTTGAGTAAGCCTCATTATCTGTGTGGTTCTCTGTGAGACTGAAAGTAAGGCAACAATAAGATGTTATACAGGCATTATGGAAGGTGAGTATAGCAACACTGTGGTATCTTAACTGACTGTGTTGACTTCCAAGTCATTAGTGTTGAGAAGGAAGCAAAGGGATCAATAAAGTCCTCCGGAGACCACAAACTTCTGTACCAATATTTCTGTGCCAGTCCATGTAGACTTCCACCTGCTGGTGACACTACAGAAAATTCATTAAAATCATTTGGACGCACCTTCTTGGGAGCATGAACATGTAGGGATGCTTTTTTTCCCGCCTGTACCGATAACCAGTAACTATCTGCTTCTCATAACCGAGGTCGATACTGGTAAACAATAAGATTTTTAATAGTTTATACACACACAGGCTAAGAAAGGATAAGACATAGATGAATTTAACATTATAGCACTGCCTCTGGCTTCACCAAATAATATAAACGACATCACTAACAAAACAAAAAATCAAAAATCATTATTTGTTGTTGTTTGAAATCAGCTTAGGGGGCGAATGGACTGAAAATAAGCGAAATCAAGGCAATGTTGGCTAATTATAATTGGCTCTAGCAATCTGTAAAAAATGTCAATATTAGACTTAACTGCGTACTCTCGCCGATAATTATTGGCTGACAATTATCAGCCAATATTGAGACGACAATTATCTGTACCAATAGTAATCGTGCATCCCTAATAAAGTTTGCTCATTATTATTTAGGTTCGAGGTTGAGGTTTTTAAAACCAAACCAAAGTGGTCAACCAACCAACAAACCAACACTGCCATTACTGGAGACGAGGCTTCTTGCCTTTCTGTAACCAAGATCATTGTTCACTGAATACATGTGCAGTATTTCAAAATGCAGAAAAGTACATTTACAATGTCACTGTCAGGTTCAGTTTTCTGAGTGGTTACATTTTGAACAAAGTTTTGAAGATGATTCACTGTTTACTACAGGAGGTCATGTGGAAAAATGCTTTAGTCATTCCAAAACACAGTGTACTGTTGAAGTATAAAAGATAGTCAGAACAAGAAAGCCTTTGCTTATTCACTGGTTTGTTTTCTATGGACCAGGACACAGCAGTCAAGTTGCTGAACAGGGAAGGGAAGCATGAATGTTTAATGCTACACCAAGCAGGCTTCGCACAGAGAACCTGTTTGCATGAGTCTGCCAAGTGTGTCAGTCCCTGAGTATTTGTCCACGCTCAATAGTGTCATCATCAGGACAGTTTGTCAAACGGCCAATAGAGACACATATTTCATCTGCATTTGCTGGACTGCTGCTGACATGATCAAAAAAAAAAAAAAGAAGCTGTATTTTCATTGGGTCTTTTCCATTGTGTAACATCTATCAAACTGGCCCTTGGGATTGAGGCTGGAGTGTCATTATGGAAGATGATTACAAGAGAAGAGGAGTAAAGCTGTTTTTCACTATGATGCCACCCTTGAAATGTGAGACTGTCCTTTATTCTTTGCTCCCTCAGTAGACTTGTGTTTGTGCTTCTGTGCCACCGAAAAGATGTTGTTCCTCCAGTGTCCTTATTAAAGACTCCACAGTCCTCCATGGTAATGCAGGCTGACGCACTGTGTCATTTTATTCTCACCCTGTGAGAAATAGTGTGATTTCCTTTCGGTGGATATTGCACACCTTCCTATTACGTCCCTTATGTAGTCAAATCTAGTGGATTTTATAGAGTCAGGAAGTGATACTCTCAGAGTATAAGGAGAACTGTGAACTGTGTAACAATTTTTAGTGCCGTCTCCCTGCGTGCTCTCCTTCTACCAGATGTGGACACCGACACTCAAATATCTCCGATTATTTGGGTGGATAATTTCAAATCTCAGATTTTTTTTTTATCTTAAGTGACAGTTGAAGCAGGAGGAGGTGGAGGAGGAGGAGGAGGGGGTGGTGGTACAAAGACAGCACAGAGAAGCACAGGAACGACAGGGAGATTATGCAAATGTTCGAAATGAGGGTTGCGTACTGCGCCCTTTGTCATGAGGGAAATGTCAAGAGAAATGACTTGAATACTCATTAACCTGAAATTCAGAGTAGAAAATACTGTCTGAAGAAGCATTTCAGCAATATATTTTTGTAAATGTTTTGTATGGAAAATACAAACAAGCTGTTACTTATTACTTGAACGCACCTTATGAGATTAGGATATTTTGGCCATAATTAGGATACAATGTTCAAGACAAAGCACTATAGTCCGTGTAATGAATTAATTTCATGTTTTCAGGCTCACTGTGCCACGATAAAAAGAATTACCACAACAGCTGTGCAATTCAACAAATACAGTGTTAGCATTATGCAAATTTTTTGCTCCCATACTATACTTCTTTTCCTTTCAGTTTTTACTCTGTGTGGAAAAAGACAGAGACCATTAAGGGGAAGAAGAGATGAACGAAGGAAGGAGGTTCATGTCCCTATAGCTCAACATGTCAAACACTGGATCCCCTGTCAGGTCTCTGACAGCTGCTCCTCCTGCTTCAGGCCTCATTGACTCCTGATGAATGTTGTGTTTGGCTTCTAAAGGTCTGAAAGAAACATTAGGGGAATTTCCTTTGACTGTGTTTCCACTTGTATCCACCCGTTTACCCCTGCACTTTTCACACTGTGACATAAGTGACTGGGCCACAATAGCAGAGCAGGAATACATGTGAGGGTTTCTAAATGACTGACTGAGTGAGGGAGTGACAAACTTACACCGGGCTGTTGCAGTTGTCTAATCAGGATTTTAACAGTGCAGCAGCTGTTGTCTCACCCAAGAACATGTAAAAGCGACCAGCGTTGTTGGAATTTTGACTGTGAAAATACTGTGTATATAATACTGTTTATGCACACAGAGCCAGAGAGAAGCAAACAGATATAAGGCTGAAACCAGCTGATACTCAGCTGAATGCAAATGTAAGCCATCGTGAACTTTTGGTTTCTGGCACTTTTGATGAAAAGTAGCAGAGCAGTTTTCATCTACATCAATTTCACACACTGTCCAGGGCTTGACCCAGTCTTTATCCTACTCTATGACCATGCAGTGACCTGGGGAGTGATGTTGGAAAAGTATATAATCTACATATATAACTTATGGTACGACCTCGACGAACAGGAGGAAAGGTTTTACTAAACCCAAACTGTTCCCTTTTGATTAAATGCCCTCTTCTTTTCAAGCCTTCACTTCAGTGACACTGTTAGACTGCCTTGACCATTTAAGAGTTTTCTATCTTCCCATCGTTCATCACCTTGTTTGATTAGCGGTTTAACAGTTTCATATCTTTAAAAGTGCCACAGCTACACCTTCAAGGGTTGCTTTGTGTTACTTTTAACCACCTGGAAACGTGGTTCCTCAGACCGTCTGAAAATCGATGAAGGGTTTTAGCTGCAGGTGTGCAGAGCGAAAACGATTGTCAAGACTCTGCCACAGATCTGCCATTTGCATAATGTGCTTTATCTCTATCATGTCGCAGAGACTTCCCAAAAGTGCACAGCAGAATATCCCAAACTTCTCCGAACACAAAACTCAAATCTGTGGGTTTCGTTTATCAGCTTAAAGTTTTTCAGTTATCCTATCTAATCCTTTGCATTAAAATTGGCTTGACATACAGTTTTTATCAGTGACATGTGATAAGTAGAAAGTTAAAGTCTGCAAAATGTGCAAATAAGATATTCTGTGTCTGTAGTTAAGCAGTTAGTACAATTAAGTTGTTAAAGTTCTGCAGGAGAGATAGATGTTCTTGTGAATATTTAACCTCATCCACTGTGAGGGCAGAGGCATGTAGACCTCTGTTTGCCACAATAACATTTCAACAAAGGATGGTTCATTACTGTATGTAGGAGAAGTTGAATGTCTCGCTGGTGTGGTCTCCACAGAGAGCTGTCCTGGGGCTCGCCAGAGGCAATATTAAAGGTGCCGACATTAAATCACAAAATGGATGAACCTTCAGGTAGTTGGATCCTGCTGCAGCTGAGGGTATCTGAGGTATCTCTCAACAGTCTGATGGTGCAGTACATTTGGAAAAAAGAAAGAACTTGAAGTATCAGTGGCCAGGAGTGTTTTTGCTCAGAGATGGGTTAAAACTGGTGCATCAGTCCACAGAACCACTGCCAGTTAATCTTATATCCATCATCTAATTTTTGCAGCTCTACTCTTGAGCAGTTTTTTTCCCTGTAATCAAACTAACAGGGTAAAAGTGATACAGGGGCCTGAGTACCTTAGATCTGAGCTTAACACAAATACGTCTTGCCACATGCAGTTATTCACATATAACCAGGTGAAGACTGGTACCTGAAGTAACAAGTATATTGACTAAACAAAAAGCACCATTGACCATTCATGCTGCTGCAGCTCTGTCTGTAACCACACTGAACTCACTGCTGCCACTATCAGCAGGTTACAATGAAGAAGACTTTTAAAACCTAGGAGGTGGTTTATCTAATCCGAAGCCCTCACAAGTAAACCATTGTGATGTGCCAGTGGTTAAAAGAAGATATTGAAACTTGTTGTTGATATGTATGCCAGCTAACTCAAGCCATCATATTACCTGATAGATGCTGACAGTGTAACATCAAATGTAGATCCAGGGAAGCTTTCAGCAGCTCCATGACAGTGTGAGAATGTGCACCTCAAGGCCCACTGTCGCTGGCCCTTTTCCTGTGCCCACGCCTGATTAGACAGCACCATTAATGTTTGCATTTCCTCATGAGAGGCAGCAGTATAAACTTCAAACTCCTCAGCTAAGGTTTAATAACATTTTCATCTTAAGAGCTTTGCTATGTGGATTCTCCTTGGTAAGAGGAAAGTCCCATGGTTGTCAGGTGAGTTATTTTACCAGAGTGCAGAAAAGCTCATTTCACAGTGCTTAGAGGCCTGTCTTTGATTTATAAATCATTTGAACTGTGAAGGAAAATGTCATTCAGTCATTTTGAAATCTAATTTATAGTTGCCCCAGAACCTGTTGCCATGTAGCATTTTCTCATTCAGGATCTGGGAGCTGGAATGCCAGAATGCTCTCCAGCAAAACTGCTCAGTGGCCGACAATAGCATGGGGTAACTATTCTCTCGTGAAGAATATAAAATGCATTATCAAAATTTCTTTATACCAAGTAAGTATCCTAGGGTTAAATTGCCACATTTGAACATTCTTTTGCTATTAACACAGTTCAGAACTACAGTTGCTGAAAAATAGGGCAGTGTTGATTTCACAAGCTGCTGCCGACGCAGTCGGATCATTTGTGCTTACATCACCGAGTTGAAATAATCGTTTTTTTGTATGTCATGGTGGTGAATAGAAGTAAAACTTTCCCCTGTTGCTCCAGCAACAATGTTTTAAAGCTTATTTTTAAGCACAAGGTTGTACGCAAAGATGGAGTTCGTGGGAAGATTATTCATTCTACCTGCAGTTTGACAGATTTTTAAGAATGATGCTCTTCGGGAACCGTTGACACTTTCAGATGTCATGCCTTGTCTGCATGTGGCATGAGAATTTATATGGTTCATCATATTGCTCATTTTGCCCGTTGACAACGCTAACTAACCATTTTACAACACCTTTCAAATAATCACGAGACACTGCTGTGGTAGTAACGCATAGCTACAGCCGCATCCAACTGAAGGAACAGTACGGGAAGGACAGTATGTACAAAAAAACATGCTCTCTTGCTGATGCTCTTTTGCCCTCCATGAGCTTCCCCTGCACAGTGGGGATAAATAAAGAGTGGGTCCATTTCTCCCCCGAGACTTACAGTCTGCTGATATGGAGCAGAGTTGCTGACAGATGTAATACCACGACTGGTTGCCATTTGGCTTAGGAAAATAGCCATGCCAACAAATACTTTCAGTTGATCCATCAACTTTGAAGCTCGAGTGTAACTATAATTCCACCCTGCTGAGGTCTCATATATACTTCCACAGATTGTTTGCGGAGTCATCAATACAAGCTTGAGTGGAAATTTTTCTTTTGTTCTTGAGACCGAAGATTAGATCCATACAGTTCATGAGACTAAATTTAACAGCTCCTCCAGAGCACAGCACCTGTTGTGGCATTGAAGTTGCATCATTGCTCCCTTTCTTTATGTTTCTTATAATTAAGTCACATTATTTCAAATTAATTGCCTCGGCTCTTGATGCAATTCATTTTTAGTAAGTTTGCCTCTGGGTATCCGTGTGCAGTGGCACAGTGGCGACACGTTAGCTTGCTCGCAGACCTGACACACAGGAGCTACTGAACGTACCAGTGCTCTTAGATAAGTGAGATTTGAAAACTTGATTTGAAAAGTACATTAAATTATGGAGCTCCACCTTTGTACCATCACTTCTAACTTAAAGAGGAACTATGCAAGATTTGTACTTTAATTAAACAGCCTCAGAGTAATTGTGATGGTTAAATGACTTGTTACGGGGAGAATGGAGGCTCTCCTTGCGTCTCTTGGCCGAAAACCAACCTTGCAAGATCAGCACCTCCGACCCCAGATGTCAGGTGTCCCAGATCTCATCTCATGAGAAACATGGACTGCGTTACAGCACTACCACACAAATACTGTAGGGGGAGCTCCGTAGGGGGAAAAACAACCAAAACAGCGAAAAAGCGACCGACTTGCAACAACAAAAAAAACAAAAAACGCAGCTCAATCATTCATTTGCATTGGTTCACTACGTTGGTGCAGCGGGTGCCAGTGCAGGGGGGATACAAAAATAAAGCAGTGTTGGCAGATAAAAAGATTTTTAAAAAGTTGAAACTTGAAATTAATACTAATCACTGGAACAAAAGGAGATCTATTGAAACATTTTTGAATAGTAAAATCTGTCCTCATGATATTATAGATCTTTATTCCGTGTTTTGATGTTCGATAAGCTTTGCATCTGCTATTTATTTGTCTCACTGGGTCTGAAACGTAACTCAGCAACCAACACGACCCTTTGTGTTTGTTTAACGCAGCAATGCTTGTAGTCTGAACAGCCAATCAGTCCCTGTTCCAAGTTTAGGTGTCAGAATATACAAAGCAATCTGCCTCCAACAGATCACACTGACGTTTCTGAATTAATTAACAAAACTGTTTTCTTGTTTTCAGAATTAAACAACAACAACAACAACAACAGAAAACACGTTTATGAGCAATAAAAGAGAGCAGATAATGTTTTAAAAAAAAGATACCGCCATCTGAAAACAGACTTCAGCAATATTAGATAAATTATTGATCATAATAAAGAATTATGCCACGATTAGGAAGGATTTAAAAGCAGCAATGAGAAGACTGGATGAACGTTGGGAAAACATTACACAGTTAGGATGAGATGAAATCAAACACTGTAATATAACTGCAATTATACAAGCACTGATGTAATAAATGTATAGGATGATTTTATTTGAGGTATCTTCTTAGTATAATTGATGGCACAGCCCTTTTACAGAGACCATGTAGGAGCCATCACAGTAATCACTTCAGACTTCTTTAAGCCTATTTAATTTCACACATCACCATGTAGATGTCTTTCTTATTAGCATAAGAGCATCTCTCCAGAGTGCATTTGAAAACCATTATAAAAGACAACACAGCAAACTGGAAAATTGCAAAAACCCCCCCCCCATCGTTTTGTTTCATCATATTCTCCTTTGATACACAAATAACAAGCAGTGCTGGTTTTTTTCCAGTGGCATAGTACGGCCAGGTTAAAAAAACACAAAAAAACAAAACTGAAATCACTGCATTCAAAATATTTACATCATAATTCTGTGAAGTAGTATTTTGGCTCTGTATATATGAACTACATTGTTGGGTGCTGATAACATTTTGCCTCCTGTTTATTGATGAATGATGTGGTCAGATACACTTCCCAATATTACACAGAGTAATTCAGAGCTGTGTCAAAACGCACCACTGGATATATTGATCAATAAAAGAGATCCCCCACACACACACTCTCTCTCTCTTCGGTCACACTGTATACATTTAATCGGTTCCATACCACAAATATGTAGTTACGCCAGTGGAGCCAGACAGTGAGCGAGAAGTTGTGTGCTGCTCAGTGATATCTGAGAGGGGAAACCTGACTCCAGACCAGCCTCACATTAAACCATATTTCAGCCTCATTTTCCCAGCAGCACACAGCCGTGAACCCAAAGGCTCATCACATCCAGGCTGACACTGCTCTAATATTAACCTGTAGACTCAGCAACTTCCTTACTGTCCAGGTTGTGCAGAAAATTCACACAAACACATCCATGTTTTAAATGGACATATGCTGTCCTCAGATATTTATGATATACACAACCTACATATGCTGGAGGACACTGATCAGATTAAGTAGGTAAGGGGTATATAAGTGAAAGAAGGAAACAGGGGTCACTCGTCTTCTCCAATCTGACATGAAAACGACTCGTGGTTCAAATAAAATACATTCATTTCTACCAAGCACGTTTCTTAAAGAGATTATATATTGTTCAGATGTGAAGTTTTCCCCATGTAGCAGCCATTTACTGCTGTTAAATTCATCTAAGCCACTGCAGAAATTTTCTAGTTTACTTTCTAATTTACTAGTTTTGGGTATATACGGGGCTCAGCCGTCTATAATAATTATAAAAGGGACATTATTCTGTAATTGGCCCCCTGAGGAGGAATTCATTTCTTTTAATCCACTCAGTCCTGTACAGCGAGGTGAGAGCGCAGTGTCAGAACAGTGGCAGAACAGCCCTGCTGGGACAGTGGGGATTAAGTCTGTCTCGCTCCAGGACACTTTAGCAGGGTGGTTCCTGGAACCAGGGACTGGACCTGGGCCTTTTATGGTTCAGGTTCAGCTTCCTCTAATAATCTAGGTCCACTGTTTCATTCTCTCACACACACAGAATCTCACCCCAACTCACTTGCAGCTGTACGTCTGATAAGAGGGGGAAAACACAATCTGTAAAAATAGATAATGAACCAGAATTAAAACACAGCACATCTAGGGTAATATTTTGCTCCTGGGGCTGTTGAGGGATTGTACCTGTACTTTGTTTTTCTTGGCTAAAATAATTTCCATCCAACCAAATCTAGTTTCTCTCCCTCTCAGGGGCCTGAGCGTGTCCCAGCATGCATTGGATGGCAGAAAAACATTGGCCAGGTTGCTGGTTTATCACAAACCTCTGATCAACTCATTTGCATAAATCATTTGC
>OMNW01024417.1:31284-48280 GCA_900303245.1 Selene dorsalis
ACAACTTGTCTGGAGTACGTCTGAGGTGAAAGCAAAGGAATTAACCCCCCTCCCCATCCCCCTCCCAACACCCAATAACAAGACATGGGCCAGTGAACACACAGGAGTGAGTCTTTCTCCAGTGGAGGAACTGCTAATCCATTAACCAGCCAAGTGAATGTAGAAGCCAGGACTGTTGTTTTTCAGCTGTGATTTGCAGGATCAGAGGAAATCTGTACATGCAGCCTCTCTGAACAAAAACTGACCAATGAAATATAGCGAATCCATGGGTTTATGAAGAAAAAGGAAACATCATTAAATTCATCCACAGAGTACAATCAAACAATAGCGCAGGGCCCACTGACTGAGGCCCCGCACTGATTTAACCGGAAGTGACTTCTCATACCCATGAGCAAAGCAGCGCAACATTATTGTTAATACAATGGCATCCCCCTTTTCTTTGCTCATATTTCCATTTTCCCAGCCTATTAGCATCTGAGCTTGGCCCAGGCTTTGTTTTATGGTGTGAGTCTGGCTGCTATGAACTGAACTAGAGGGTATTAGTCCTGCATTGATTGTTCATTGGGCTGGCTTTGCTTTGGGTCATGAAAGAGGAATTCATTAGCATGCACACATTCTCTGTGGCATTTTGGCAGAGCAACAAAACAGTTTTCCTGAAATGTTACATTGGAAAAAAAAAAAAAACAAAAGCCTTGGCTTGTTGGTAACCGGGGGATGTCCCCTGCTGTCTTTAGACTCGTGTTCAGTACCAGAGGATCTCTAAGGGTGAGGACTCTCTTTATATTAATGCATGGGGAATTGCTGCAGTTAAAGGTATTGTGCTGGCCAGCAAGGCAAACTCAACAAATCAATTTCATTGGACAGGAGTGTAGCTTTACCAGCGTGTAATAAATTGACTGATTAAACTGGAAATTCAGGTTAATTATGTCACGTTTCTTCTCTCTCTCTCTCTCTTTAAAACCTGGCTCCATCTTCAGCCACAAAGTAGAGTTTAGAAATAGAAACTTGTGTAACAGAAAATGACTTCAAACTAATGGAACCAGTTTTCAATTAGGAAATTTATGTACTTCCAAATGCTGCCGAATTCCCCCAGCCTCTCTGACAGGACCATAACCTGAATTGATGTGCTGCTGTGTCTTAAAGTTGCCCCTTGTGGTCCGAGGAAAGATTTTTTTCTAATACCTTACTTCCTTCATGCTGTGAAATATTGCACCTGTACACATTTAATAGTGCATCTATCATAAAGAAAAAGTCCCAAGGACTGAAAAAAGATTTGTGTGGGTTAAAAAAAAATAGAAAGAAGACTCCAACAGATATTTCTGTGTGACCACGAGCTTGAAAAAGACTCATTGGAAACTGCAGCATTAACATGCAGTTCAAGTTGAAATCTCAGATAATGAGATCTGTTCTGATCTTTTATAGAAGACCAGTGGGTGTTTTTTTCTTTGTCTTTTAAACTTTTCTCTTTTGTCCTCCAATTAGGTGGCCTGTGCATTTCACAGTCGGTGAAAATACCACGTGAACCAAAACCTGGAGAATTTGACAAGATCATCCGGCGGCTGAGTGAGAACCCGAACGCCCGAGTGGTCATTATCTTTGCCAATGAGGACGACATCAGGTGAGCACAGGACAGCACTAATTGCTGTCAATTAACAGAACAGTTGACTTCACTTTCCAAAGCCACTGCTGGATACTTGCTTCATAACTTCCACCTAACATTTTTTTCCCCTTAAGCTTTGATAAGTCGAGGTAGCAAGCGGCAACATTTTGCAAAATCTGCAAATGTCTAAAGTGATAAATGTTGTTTAGCCATGTCTTTACCTGGGGCTGCCTCTGAAGCCAACGCTGAAATGTCACAAACGTCTCCTGTGTGTGTAGAGAAATCAAATTGCCCTTTTCTGCTACCCATGTTAATATTTATAAAGATATAAATGGCAAATATGTTTCTATTTGTTGGTATTCACATTTACTTAAGTCTTCTTACAGAAGGCATTGTCACACATGTATTGTAAAACAGGGGAAGCAGTTTATAAACACAAAAACACTGATCTAATGCTATTTAATGGCACAACCCTGCAACCCTGCAAAGAACTACTACCACCAGTGCTGTACGTTCACTGAAGTCTAGTTTTGAGATAGCTGGACTTAAGCCAGTCCCTGCTGACATGTAGGTGGGGTCACAACCTTGACAGGTCACTTGTCTATCTCACATGCAAACTTAACCATGAAAGGCCTCTGAACCGGAACCTTATCAATGTGTTTTATCCAATAATTATAATTATACATGATCATATGATGATGAATAATTGATTTTTTTTTCCTCTTCGTAATGAATATTTTCGATACCACAGATTCCACAGTTACTATTTACATTACTACACTGCCATTTGCCGTTTGTTTTGTTTTTTATGGCTGTGTCAGACAGGGGTTTATCGGTCTATTCTGAAACCATATCTTACATAGATAGCGATAGTGTTCATAGTGTTGAATTATACCGAGTGGATTTACACTGAAAGGCATTTCTAATATTTGCCCACTGGCGTTATGTCCTTTCTATGTGACAAATAGCTTCATCATCTGCTGACTCCATCTATTTCAACCTGACCATACTGTACGAAAGTACATTCGCAGCGTCTCTGCTTCCTTGTGGGGACAGAAATGTATCCATTTACATTCATTATCTAATATTAGCTTAAGACAGATAGTGTGTATTAAGAGTTAATTAATTAGCCGTAGGCTGCATCAACACACACACACACACACACAGAGCACTGTTGTGTCTCTGTAGAGGAAAATGTTTTCCAGCGACCAGTTAGCGGGCCAGTATATTCCTAGTGGAAGTGGGCAGTGATTTGGGGCGGTCTCTTGATGATGACCAGGGCAGAAGTCCCAGTGCTCATTGACTTAATCCGGTCCTGATAACGGGTAATAGTCTGGATATACAGTAATTACAGAAAGCCAGGGGGATTTCAGCGCCGCATGCCTGCTCTATCCTTGAACCCAGCCAGTGTGAGCTGGCCACAGTCTAATACCAACTAAAACATGCCTACGTGGACAGACCAGAGCTTCTTTGATGGAGCTGTTTAATGTGATACTTAACCATTTATATAGTTCTGTGGTTATTAAAAATAAGGTAAATAAATCTTGGTTAGCTCGGCAGGTGGGTGGAAAAGAACCTTTCCCTAATAACATTGAGTTAGACAATCATAAAAATTGTAATTAATAAATTAAATAAAAAAATAAAAATAAAAACTAATCAAACTAATGTAATTAAACTGCTGCTTGTTTTGTATTGCTATTATATGAAGCTTAACATTTGATCTCACCACCAGATTAATATACTATAACAAAAAATTAAACATGTGACTTTGACCTTTTCATCGCCTGAAACTTTTAATGGCTTCGGGAGGATAAAATGTCAGGTAACACTTTTTGCATTGTTACATGAAAACCCAACCCACAGGTGACGCAAGTAGCAAACAAGTACAAACTTTAAGGTTAAGGTGACACTGAGGTTTGACTGGAATATAGTAATAATAAAATGTAACAGAAATCCACCAGGGATAGAAACTCATCATTATTCTCTTCTCCTATGGTTCTGAGAAAAGTCTGACCAAGAGTGGCCGAGCGTCCTGAACGTACTTACGTAACTCACTCCTCTCCACCCCCGACCAGGAAATACACTGTTTTGCAAAACAGACCAACAAATTCGGGCCTCCACTTCCACCTCAGCTGCTCACACAGAGAAATCAGTCGGCAGAAGGACGACTACCACCAAGAGATAACTTCATGTGGCAAGAGCCAAAACTTGAGTCAACACTGGCTGTGCTTTCGAGCAATGGCACAGACTGATGCAGCTTCATCCTGAGCTAAAAAGGGACGAGATGGTTGCGAACAGTGTTGTCATATGTAAACACAGGAAGTCACGTGTGTATGGCTGTAACAATGTGATGTTTACTGTTCAGTCCGAGTGTGGGGCAGTAAACCTCAGTCCACTCTACATGCTGGTGCGATTATTGTCCACTCCAATAATACTTCATGACAGCAGTAATGAAACGTTTATGAACGCCAGATATAAGCCTCCACCTGCCCAACGTGAGCTATGTGGGATAACGCAGAATCCAGTTGCCAACGGTTACTGTAGGTTCTGAAATAGAGTTCTCAATGGACCTGAAAATTAAAACCTGACCAGGCCCGACCAGCGGGTGTTGTTGACTCACTAGCATTAATTCTCAACGCGAATCCAACCAAAAAGGCCTGACCCGACCCGAGTCATTTGTTTTTTTGCCCGAACCAGCGCATCCGGTTGGGTTGGTGGAGCTGGCCTGGCATTTCCAATTACCAGTAATGTTACTATCTAACACTATATCATATATTATGTCGCCAATGCACCCAGGAAGGGTGCGTGGAAGTGAGGCAGGAGGAAGAGGTGGAGTTGTTGATGTTCAAATTTTTTCAAAGTGCTGTGTGAAATGCCAGAAAGGTAAGAGTTGCTTTAATGTAAGTTGGGAACTCAACCTGGGCTGTCAAAGTTGAAAGGAAGTGTCTACGCCCCTCCACGACCCCGACGATACACCTTCACTTCTCAAGTGTGTTATTTTTATATCAGACTTGTCAGACTGTCAAGTCATGTCTCTGTTATGTAATCTCCTGACAGTGGGAAAATCCATTTCTTTCATTTTTCCTACATGGAGCATATAATTGCAATTTCTGGAGAGATGACTCTGAGAAAAATCATTACCAATCAAACATAAATCCTTCAGGTGATAAAAAAAAAGGTAAAGAGACATAAAGTCGGTTGGAAGACTCACTGCCCACCCACTCCATATTCTACAAAAACCTAATTATTTTTTACAAGGTTATAATATCCTTCTTCATGCAACTCCTAAATTAGATGTTAAAGCATTCTGCCATGTGAAAAAAGCTGATGTGTGTACAACATAAATTGATGTTAAATATTGATTTTTCTTTTTTTTTGCTTGAGCATCTTTGGGGTAATATCAGGTCCGGCAATGCTTCACATGCCAGGTGGCTGTGTTTAAATTTTATGTTGCTGTGCTCAAGCTTTCGTGATGTAACTCTGCTGCTACAGCAGAGCTTGCAGGCAGTGTTTTACGACTCCCCGAACTTACTTCCACTGGAAACAAGCCTGGACAAATGTGACCATAGTGTCATTCTGCCACAGCCAGGAAGAACTCCCCTGCACTGGGAATGGATACAGTGTGTATGGAGGTTTTACATGTCTCATAAAGTGCCTCAGTGCAATTTTGTCCAGACTCAGGATAGAATATTCTGGTCATGTAATCAGCTGTATGCCAACTATGTGTCCTCTTAAATAGGAACAGCCTTTCAGAGGTGATGTGTGACTATATGTGCAATGGAATATATCTGAATACAAATGAAAACACATGACCATGCAGCATTATATGGCCTAACTCTTCTTCTCTGTCCCAAAGGCGGCTCCTTCAAGCAGCGAAGAAGGCCAATCAAACAGGCCATTTCATCTGGGTGGGTTCAGACAGCTGGGGCTCCAAAATTGCCCCAATTCTGAACCAGGAAGAAATGGCAGAAGGCGCCGTCACCATACTGCCCAAACGACAGTCCATCAAAGGTATTCAGAACATTCAGCAACTATTTTTCTTGATCCATTTGCCACTTATGGGGGGAAAGGAGATCACCAGAGCCATCGCTAGTAGCAAATGTTTCAAGACTTTTGACTTTCAGTGCATGTATTATTATAATTATTTGTAGTATTAGAATAATATCTAATTTACGTTCAGTGACCAAAATGAAACATGTATATATAAAATTACATATAACGGATGCTTACAACACTGACCTGTGCACACACACACACACACCGATCAGCTGATTGCCTCTGACGGAGGAAGAGATCGATAGTCACACTGAACACTTTGCTGTGCTTCTTAGTCTGCTGCTTTTTATGGTTGTAAATAGGACTTTTAGACAGTCAACCAGAGAGAGAGAGAAAGAGACTGAAAGACATGAACAGCGATTATATCACTGTGAATGCTCTGTTTATCAAATGTAAATAATTAATGCTCTATTTGTGATGACAATTAATGATGGTAAAGCATGAATTAAGTTGTCAGGGTAAAGTACAGCTTAATGTAGCACTGTGAAAACAACACAAATGCAGAATCTAATGTATATTTCAGTGCTATTAAATGATTACATGCTACTCAAAGGCTTTTGTAGATGTTGCAGAAATGGATTTTTACATAATGCTTTCAGAATCTCATGGATGCACAGTGAAATCAGAGTCCTTCACATTTAATTTCAAAGATCCAATATTACTCAGTCACTGTGACTTCTTTATTTGTACTGATTCTGTTATTTTATTTATTTAATTTTTGCCTGCTTCTTATTTTGGGCTTTCAGGAACAATGAATCCTTTGCTCATTTCATTTCAAAACATGACTTTACATGGAGTATATTTTGCTTCTAAAAGCCTTTGGGTGGCTGGTGTTGTTACCTCTCACACAGACTTTCAATTCAAAATCAAAAATGTGGGAAATTAAACTCAAAGAGACCCTCTCGTCCATTTTTTCTAGGTTTCGATCGCTACTTCACCAGCCGGACATTAGAGAACAACAGAAGGAATATCTGGTTTGCCGAGTTCTGGGAGAACAACTTCCAGTGCAAGCTGAGTCGGCACGCTGTGAAGAAAGGATCCGGCATCAAAAAATGCACAAGTGAGTCTATATTTAAAAGCAGGGAAGCCGCAACAGAACGCATTCAATCAATGGCCAAAGTGTATTGATTGAGTCTGCTGTGAATACATTATGAGTATGTGCGTGTACTTGGTATGCATAGGTGAATTTATTCGACATCAGGGCAAAAACAATCACACTTTTCTAAATGAGTTTAAATGTAATGGGTGTAGATAAGTGTGGGGAATCTTTATTTTCATTCAAGAGAAATTAATGTTCCCTTTGCTTGTTCGCTCCCGAGTTCAATTTGCAGTGGGCGACAACAGCAATCACAAAACTATGTCACTGCATGCGCCGAGAACATGATCGATAGGCAAATCCATTCAGCCCATTAGAAACACACTTTCAGGTCATTAAAATCAGTTCTCTCTCCAGGCCTGTCTCAATCTCAAGTAGTCCAGACTGACTGATTTAAAGCTGCCAGCTCCAATGTTTCCAGGCAGTATATATATCTCTCTTTCATTTATCTGTACGTTGGAGGAATGTCCAAGTCAAAAAATCAGCCCTGGAGAAGATCTCTTCTGTCGTCAGTTAAAAGATGTTCACCCTCTGCGCCTATGCTTCATTTAGCCTTCATAACCAATACAGCTTACATTTCAAACCGTGTACTGCTTAACAAAAAACTGTTCAGTTATACACATTATTATAAACAAATATTTGCCTTTTTCAATAAATGTCAAGGCTTTCATTAACTATTTGTTGTTATCCATCTATAGGCTGGAATTTGCAATTAACCAGTAGCCTTTCCCCCTGGTGCCTTTATAACCGTAACCTGCAACCATCAAATCAAATCAAAATCACTTTATTGATGTCTGGCACTTCCTTTCCAAAAAGCACCAGTGCAGGTATAGACACACACATCACAACAACCTCAACAACACATCTCATGATAGTGGCAAAATCCCAGTGAGACCATATTAGTCTGGACATGAATCCAATAGGTCATTTATTTTTCTTGTTGATATATGTTAATGCAGGTGATTTTTTTTTATCTGTCTGCTTGCATTTGAATGTCTGGCACAATTGAATTCTCTCACTTCACAAACTGCGACAACACAGGCAAGAATCCAAGGTCTGTTATTGATGTTGATGACCTTCGGGCTGTGGCAGCAGTTGCCACACCGATGATAAAAAGCAGAACACTGGCTAACTGAAGCCCAGCTTGTGCCTTTCATGCATCAATACAAGTTGCAAGACAGGCTCTGTAAACGCTGGTGAACATGAACAAGATCTATTCCAACGCAACACACAGGCCCACCGATAACTGTGCTACTTTCAGAGTTTAAAAACCTCTTTAGGACAAAGAATAAGGTAAATCAGAATAAATCCCAACTAACCCACAGAGAAACTCTCTAAAAGTTCAAGAAGTGTTTGACAGCAGCTCCTCATGGCCGTTTAGCTCTGACTATCAGCTGTGCAGTGCTGTGGCGGCTGCACTGAGCAGTGACCAGCCAGTGTTACCCATGTACCCTGACTTCCTGCATCACACACACTGCGCCTCCTATAGTGGCTGCTCTCATACTCCCTTTTTCTGCTTGGTTTCAAATATAGAGAGAGGGAAAAATTCTACAAGACAAATAGCAGTTCTTTCAGACGCCACCTGCAGTCAGACTGAAAACAAGGTTAACGATCATCCTCCACTGCCTATTGTTGAATCATAGATCATTATTAAATATGGTTGTGAGTAGCATCAGATACAGGAAAAGTTGAGAGCGGCTGGACCTAAATGACTGCGTATGGTTCAAAAGAGACCCATTTACTCTTCATCTGAAAGGAGCCTTGGATCGATATTTTGAGAATTTGCAGCTCGTGCGTTGTATTGAATTTTTTTTTGATCCTGATTAGACAGCGTGGAGATGGTGTGGCACTCTCATGTTGGGATGGCGGCTGTGGCAGTGCAAAACAGATGGTACAGTGTCTTTGTAGATAAAATGTGAATATTTACATGAAGTGACAGCTGTTCTTACTATTAGAGATATTATATTAGTCATTTTTACTTGAGGATATCACAGCATAAACACAGCGTTTGATTCTATAGTCTTGTTCAGTCAGTGGATAATTTTAACTCCTGGCTTCCTCATCCATCTGGTGTGGGACACTGCAACCTCAAAATGTCACCAAATAGAATCGGTTCAACAGACGACCAGGCAAAGCTAAACAATTAAGCAGAGATTTAATTGTCAGCTCTCTCGACAGCACTGTGTCCCTTGGCAGAAAGAGAGACAACAATCCACACTCGTAGGTTCCAGGAGAACATGTAATCTTAAATGATTTCTGCATCTATCAGTTGTCATGGTGGCTGCTCTTGAGCTAAATTGCTGCAGCTCCTTTTTCTTCCTTTGAGTAGTCCCCGGAGGACAGTAAATTTTTACAGGCTTGAGGTACAACCATTTCACTTTTGCCTTGCCTTTTACAAGTACTATGTCTATCCTCCCTATTGTTCCCTTTAAAAGGCACAACTGCTTCCTTTCCCCACTTGCAAGTCACAATAATACTGAATTGGATGGACCCTGTACTTTATACTAAGTAAAAAGTCCAAAGTTTATTTTAGCAGGAACTTTAAATCTACTGTGTGTTTTTAATAATAGACTTAAAAAAAATAAATAGAAGGAGTAAATTCCTCCCTTGAAAAATCTGTGGAAGGCTGTAATCAACTCTGGGGACTGGAAAATGATATTCTTAAAGTACTAACATGATTACACGGGCATGTAATTATTCTGTTTGTGTGATATCAAAGCTTTTAATCGCACAATACAAGTCCCTGGCAACTGATTTATGTGCCATAACAACATAGTGGTAAGAGATGATCCTCCAGGACTAAGACATTAAAGTGTATCTGACTTCGAGTGCAAGGAGAACAAGAGAGTGTGCAGATGTATAATTCACATCCTTATTGCTGCATCCTCTCCCAGTGTTGTTGTATTTGCTGCCTCAGTGGCCAAGGTTTGCTTTGTACTGTAGTTTCAGATCCAACCAACAAGTTAGTTTACTGCTGTCTATGGATATTCCCAGAGTGCGGCAAAACACTGTCAGGATTGCCTCTATACACATGACCCGCTTTAAGTCTTTATAATGAAATACAATTAAGTGCATGAATAAATAGTCACACTTTTTCTATGCACTAGTTATAACTGAACTTTGATATGTTGAGATGATTTGGAGAATATGGCCAAGTGACTGTTCGCTCCACTTAGTTACAACTAAACTTGTCAGTTTTTTTTTCTGCTGTCACACTGAGTTTACAAGTGCAACAAGTACTCCAAATTAAACAAATCAAAATTTCTGTTAATCTTGGCCAAAACAATGGATCCTTGATTGTGCACAGCGGTGGACCAATGACGTTTTGTAATTTTCTGTTGAAGTGTTTGCAAGGAGATTTTATCAGCTGGAGCAAGTTATCTCAAAGTATGACACAGCTGACTTTTTAATATTATAAAAGCAAATTTATGTACCTCAAGATTTTATATAATATATGATGGTAACTGCCAGGGACACACAACAATAAAGAACAATCCGATCCAACTCTATCCTCTGTCAAAGAGTAGCAGTGTTTACCAGCTGATGACAAACCATTGTTCTTATACTGCAGTTTAGATCTACATTAGTTCATCTTGGATTTATTAGACTATTTGTGCTGGCATATGCCCATCTAGCCATTTAGCTTACCTGCAGTTCTTTAATGTTTGTATTAACTGTATATTTTCACTTAACATGACAAGACAACAGCATTTAAGAATATAAACTATACCAATGTGATACTACCTTTGGTAACAAGTTTGATTGGAGCTGCTGGAGTTTATAGAACTTCTGCATTAAGAAAAAAAGATATATCGATTAAAACCAATGGTTGCAAACGTGACAAAGAGAACATGCTTAGCATTTGAGTTGGGTGACATTTACAAAAACATGTATATAGATGAACTCCTCGTGTTTCCAAATTTGTGAGCTGTGCTTTCAGGCCTCTTGTCTTTTCAGATAAATCTTTTATTATTAATATAAAGAGAGTCTGGTTATGTTTTCTGCAGCCAGGCAGTCCAGGTTACAGGACATAATTAGACATGGGAGGTCCAGAGAATATTCAGACAGAAGTTTATGCAGTGCTTCCTGATCTGCTCAGACAATTCACTGTACATCACACTATTTCACGCTGCTGAACCATGAAACATGATCTCATTTTGCAGAGGAGAATGAGCAAGAACCGGTGGATATCAGGGTCTAAGTTTGTGGGGGAAATTAGACAAATTGGCAAAAAATAGAGAGAGGCTGCACATTATCAGACGCTTCTTGTTGCATCGGTCAGTTAATGATGAGGAGGATTCACACATCAGTCATTATTATTTTAGGCTGAACCTCAAAGAATCTGCCTTCTTATTTGCCTTGTGGAGAATGCTGTTGGATACAATTATAATAGGGTTTTACTTGTCTATTGCTATTTCCTTCTTGAAATCACTTCAATCTGCATCTGCATAAAATATGTAACATGTTACAGTGTCTCATGTGGGCTTTTGGCCACGGCGACAGCCCGGGCAGGTGCGATGTTTCTTATTGACGTCATGTGAACGCAAGTTGGGGCCTCACAGTTTGATTGAAGCAAACTGTCTTTGAGTCACTCTGTTGCTTTGCATCCCTGCAGACATGAGTCATCAAGGCTACCCGACACGACTACACGCCTGCTCGATTGTCTGATGTCCATCGCTCACTGAAAACATCAAGGACAGCATGTGCAGTTCAGTGTTGACAGACAGCTCTTTGATTCTTTTGGGATACAATGCAAATGTTAAGGTTAAGAGACTGTATGAATCAGAAAAGGAGAAGAAGACGATGTTTCATCCGCTCTGTAAAAATTATTATTGACCTGCAGTGGTTTAGAGTGCTGTATGACAGGAAAGAGGGCATCTCATTTAAAAGTAATTTGCTGTCCCTAGATTTGTCATACCTAGACATTTCCAGTAATGAATTCTTGTTTAAAGGCATTTAGAGCAAGAAAAACTCAATTGCTACCCATAGCTCGCAGCAGCAACAATGAGTTCACTTCATCTGACCGACCGTGTCTTTGGAAGCAATGATGACAAGCACTGTCAAGTGCTGTGGTCTATTTCTGTCCCCTGGGTAATGATGCCCAGTCTTCTTAATTGGAATAAGAAAATGGGAGGGATTTGTAATGGTTGTCAACCAAAGTTTGTCAAGCCCTTCACTAGGGCTACATTAGGAGATAATTTCAACTGGTTTTATTTTAGAAACTTTCTCGAAACACACAAACACACACACACACACACCCATCAGCATGACATTATTGTATGTTGTCTGTAACTTTCAGTAGAAATGACTGGAACCTTGATAAATGTAGCACGAAATGACTGAACTGAGAAAAAAATTTGTTGCAATTTGAATAGGTAATTCAAAAAAAAAAAAGATCTTTACATCTGAAATACAATATAATGAATGTGGCTCTTAATCTTTCCATTCTTTGTATCAGAATGGAAAATAATAGAAGAAAAAGTCAGATTTGTTTATTATGGTAAAACATTAAAAAAAAGAACTTTCTGAACACGTCCACATTCATGCCCCCCTTTTCCATCTTTCTGTTTTCTTATATATTTAGAAAATATTGCTCATATGGAGAATCATGAACACTGGATAATGTGTTATTCTCAAGTGTGGCTCGACTGTATCATTACCTCGCCTACAGTGACCCATTACAGCAAGTCAAAGTGAACTACAGCCAACGCAAGCTGAGAGAAGCATCCAGTCTGCTCTATCATCCCAGCACATTAGTTGGACACACAGCCTATAATTTTCAGCATCACAAAGAAAGAAATCATACTGTGCACGAGTAATAAAATGACATTTTTTGCGCCTCTCTACCTTGAATGAAAAGGATGGGGAAAAAAAGAAACAATTTTTCTCAAAGAAGACCTACGGTGTGACCTGGAGCTTTCCTTATCATTGTGTTATTTCAGAGTATCAAGGTTTCCCTGATGAGAACGCTGATAAAAAACATACAGTAGCAAAGGTTCAACTCCTTTCACACCAATGAATAACCTTCCTGTGGCCCATCCAGCTACTGTCCTTTCTCTCCACTGACCAACGATTAATCTCCTTCATTGTACAGAGAGTTTTCAAACAGTCAACAGACCACCACATGACGGGAGGTCTGTACAGTTCACAGCCTGCCACACTAATGCCCCTGCATGAGCTCACACAATGCTTAAACGTCAACTCAGGGGCTTCTTGGCTAATGCATCCAGTCATCGCCTTGTAGGGACAGTCCTGATTATACCTTTGTTTAGAGACAACAAAGAGGCAGATTTATCAAAGACATTCATGTACAGGAACTGTGATATCGAAGATCAGCTCTGATAATACAAACGATAAAATCAAACACCTGACAAACAAAAGCCTTAAATTGTATTTAGAGAAAAGAGTTTGTAGAAACAAGACCACAAAGCAGACATGGTAGAAGAAGCCATTTCATCAGTTTCCACGTTGCAAAAGGTTGATTGAAATGCAATACATATGTTTTATTTACAGGCACCATGCCTTCACACTCATACTTTCTACCTGTAACCTGAGCTACACTGCTAGACGCAACGTAACAACAACAGTGGACTTCCATCAGGTCCCTCAGATAGCGCTCCTAAAGCCAGTCCATGCGGCACAGATCGGCATATTTGCACTTACATGACTTCTCGTGTTTAGTCAACTTATGATGTTTAGAGTTTGTTTGCAGTGTGCAAGCTTCCCACTCTTCTCTCTTTTTGATGTATTTGTGTGGCAGTGTTACAGCGCCACTACAGGCCTGGCATATGTACTGCAGCTTACAGGAACTGTATGGTTAACATGCATGCCTGAATAGTCATATCGGCATTGCCATATTGAACAGTGTCATCGCACATTTTGCTGATGATAACCATCATTGTCACAGCTGTAAATAATTGGGGACATATTTTGCATTGGGTGAGCATTAAAGTGGATTGTGAGCCTGTATCAACAACAGTCATCATGCCAGTAGCTGACAAAGACTTTTTCATGAGGTAATGACTTTAACTCTCAGATTTGTCTCACTCCCTCCTCCTCTCCCTGTCTGTATTAAAGCCCACGTCTCCTCAGAGGTGAAAGAAGAGGAGTGGTAATGAGAAACATGGGAGAAAATGGGGCCGGGTAAAAATGCACTGGGTAAACACCCATACACAAACTTAATATACAAATTACAATTTCCATTCTTCCACAGTGATTGCCAACCTGAAAGCTCAAGGGTCACATGATGATTTAAGGGATAAGCAAAGAAAACACTCAAGCACAAGACTGTGTTTAGTGCTCTGAGATGGTGCTGTTTATATATTTTAGCCTTTTTTATGTTCACACCCACATGAGGTCACAAACCTGTGGTAGCGGATAACAAACACATTTTCCTTAATTTTCATTAGTCAAAATCCAAATGGAATAGAAATCATTGGTCTACCTGACCTGCAGGTCTTTGGACTGTGTGGGGGAAACTGGAGTTTGAGGGGGAAACCCAGACACGCAGCCTCTCCTGGTGCTCCATATATAAGCTAAATGTCTCTATATTTGTGTAAAAGAGAGGGAGAAAGAAAGTGAGTGGTTCAAAGAGCAGGAAAGAGAGAGGGAGAGAGGGAGAAGGAGAGGGAGGGAGATTAAAAGGAGAAAGGCTGTGACAGCCACAAAAAGAGATGGACTGCCTATTCCAGCCTCATTTTGCCGGTAGCACACATTTGTAGAATAAGTGCCAATATTCAGGCTCTTTAAACATTCAGAGCCTTGTCACTGATGTTAAATTGCTTCTTCTAAGCGAGCAAATACTGGGGAGCATATAATAACAAGACAAACAAAAACTATTCATCTGTTTAAAGCTCGCCCTTGTTAAAATGAAGTGTCTCTATTGAGATAAGAAAGTCCTGCCACAGACATCCTACGAAACACGACTCCCCCTTTATCAGCTGCTTCATATTGCGTTTTCACTATCTGATTATCTGACATTGTTTACATTGTCTTGCATCGCGCTCGTCTTGACGCAAACTTGTGAATGGCAACATGATAGAGGACCGTGAATTTGTTAAATTATGGAGATGTTGGCTTCAAATGAAACCCACCATGGATATTCCCATTAAATCACATATTCATGTATAATAATTGCCAAATGTCAAAGCAGGAACAATTCTCCAGTTATTAGTCTGCAGAAGCCCACACCCATTAGCAAACAAAATCGATTATTGTCACTCTTTCCACTTTTCTACATTACGTGTTATTGACATGAGCTATTATTCAGAATTCATTTTTCAAGTCATTCGTTAAATCCAAGAGGAAATGAGGTGATGTCATACAAATTACTTGACTTCCAAACATGTTTTTCCCCCTCAAGTTGAGCAGAGTTCAAAATCTGGGAATTTAATTATTCTACAAAAGCATCAACCGTCAAAGCACGAGGAATCAGACAGACACAGACGTTTATTGAATCGATGCAAATTAACCTCCATTACAGAATGTCAGGATTTTTTGGTTTGACTTTAATAAGCTCTTGTCACAAAGAATAAAAAAAAGCATCAAATGTTATCTGCAACTTCAACAATCACTTGTCTTCCCTGGTGTTGATTACAAAATATAGCATATTTCCTGGGGGGATTTGTTTGCATTGCTCTATAATTCACATGAAGTATCTCTCCAAAGGGTTTTTCTGTCACATTCGAGGCAATAACACTGCAGACAACTAATTTAAGATTGTAAGAATCAGTCTGTAATCCCTTTGCATTCATAGAGAAAGAGGGAAATGAGCAGCGCACTGTCAGGAGAGAATGGCGGCGTTCAAATCGGTTATAAATAAAAGACATTTAGAGCAGAGCGCACGTGGAGTGTCTGTTTACGCAGCCCACTTCATCACAGCTGTGGTCGCACAAAAAAAACAAAAAACAAAATGTCGGTGAGTTTGTGCTGTTCCTGTGATAATTCATTTACCATTTTATTATTTTGAGTTTTAAGAATTAAATAATGAAAAAGAGAAACATTTTGATGCAGGTTTTGAGGGCACAGAAAGCTTAAATGCAAATGAGTAAAGCTATCCATCAAAACGTAAACAAAGGATTATGATTACCACACAAGGAAAATTCTATAATCACCAACAAGTTTTTACTTGACTTTATAATGCATTTTTTTTTCTATTAATTTTTAATAAATCCAAACAGGCACACAAAATGCTTCGAGCAGAATGACTGATGTTTGTAAAGCGTTGTATATTTAAGCTACTTTTAAATGGCTCTCTATCATTATCTGTTGGTGTATGTGACTTGCAGCAGCACCAGTGTCCTGCTGTCACTTTCTGCTTAACTCAACTGACAGGGCATTGGCAATAAAAGGATTAAGCCACTAATTGAAACCTTGCTTGGCAATTAACACATTTTCAGAGCATTAGAACAACCCCGGCCATGATTAATATACACCTGTCATAACTAATTACATTTATAGTGGAGAATGATTAGGCCTGTCTTGCTGTGTCTTCCACTCCTCCTCCACCACTCTATCACACTCTCAGCTCTTGATTAATAGATGTGAGGTGGTGGCGGCACGTGACTGTGGGGATAAACACTGGGAGATCATATAAACAAGACCTGGGAGCCCCCCAAGAGGGTTCCCATGTGACATTAACACATTTCCAATTAATGTTTGTATTGACAAAACATTGTTCTGTTTAACCTGTTTCATGTTATTTTTCTGGATGGTGCTGTGAAAAGCCTTTTCACGGCAAAGAGAAAGACCGAGATATATGTGAACTCAGAGAGTCGTGTTGAATAATCTTGAGTGGGTCTAATCAGTGATCGACAGACCATAATGAGAAAGGCTGCACATGAGGCCATCTTGGATTTTGTTGAGGGAGATTCTGTGATTGATGTCTAGAAGAAATAGCATATAATTAGTGGTTAATATGCACATCAATGCCAATCTCTAAATAAATTAAATATGGTGGGGGGGAAAAAAAACGAGCTCACAATTGAGTAATCAGGCCTTTCGAAAGCCTATCATTTGCTTGATATTTCACATCTACAGTAGCAATCATTGTTTAGTTCTTTAATTTTTGACTGATTGTGGAGCAGCTCTTTCATTCATATGCCATATTTTAGTCTGGATTGCCTGTCACGACTGCCGGTAAAACACAGCATGGGAAACATATGTAAATCAAAAGGAATAAGTGATCATATTTTGCAAATTATGTGTGAATACATCCACTCAGTTCATGAAATTATATCCCACAA
>OMNW01024417.1:48300-66104 GCA_900303245.1 Selene dorsalis
TTATATCCCACAAAGGACTGAGCTGGACTTTCTGTGTTGTCATTTTTTTTTCTTTTAGATCACGAGCGGATCGGGAAAGATTCATCCTACGAACAGGAGGGCAAGGTACAGTTTGTGATCGACGCAGTGTACGCCATGGCTCACGCTCTGCACAACATGCACAAAGACCTCTGTCCTGGAAGAGTCGACCTCTGCTCCAAGATGGACACCATCAACGGGACGCTGCTGCTCAAATACATCCGCAATGTCAACTTCACAGGTGTGTATTCCTCGTTCCACCATGGCAGGCTCACAGCATCATGATTTAGATATTTATGTTTAAAATAGAAAAAGAACTTGCACATTAAACCAGTTTCACTCAGGAATAAGAGAGCATATGTTATCACAAGAGGGGTTCACCAACATGCTCATGCAGAGATTTTGTGAGTATACAGTGGTCTCCAATTATCAGACGACTGAATGTAAATTACTCCGAGCAAGTATAAGAGGCTGTGATCTGTAGGAGGATTGACGATCAGCAGCGGAACAGTGTGTGTGTTATCATAGCTGGTGATGTGCAGGAACTGTGCTTTGTGAAATTTCCCGCCTTATCTTGTCAGCATTGAATTGCCCACGCATGAGATATTCCTACTTCAAGTGCAGTGGCTGGTGAGTTAAAACTGTACAGAAATGAGAGGGGGAGAGAAGGATGACAAGACAAGCAACCAGCAAAAACAGCCAGCAGTAGTTTCACAGTAGTTGTCCACTGTGTCATTCAAATATTTAGCGATAGTTTATAAATCATATTTATTATGTGTAAAGTTAGGTTTCAATTTACAGTATAAATCTTGACGAATATGAGTCTACAACAGTAACACTTCAATAAACTGTCGCAACAAGTATGATGCACTTTGGAACTTTGAAAACTAATTATACTCTCCATGTACATGGAAAGATGAGTATATAGGGAGGGCATAAAAATAGCGTGCGCAAGAATTGAACCCGGTGAAAATGTATACAGACTGGGGTCTCTCTCAGGTCAGCATTAGTAGCTATAATGACTTGAGATAATTGTACATCAGAGGGATACAGGGCCGGGGTGTTCACGCAATCAAGCAGTATGCAACAAAAGCGGTTTGACACATTCTCAAACCCGCTCCACCCTCAGATGATTATACAGTAAGGGACACATTTATTTGTACGACAATTACAGAGTGGGATCCTTGGTTCAGGGCCAGTCACACCACAGCAAGTACACAGTGGGAATCATTTGCAGTAAATGAGAAAGGATGAAGAAACTTTGTGGGAACAAAAAGACCCGCGCACCGCTGCAGATTCCAGATTTCATTTTGTCCTCATCCAAACCTTTATTTATACTCGAGAAGTTTGTTGAGGTTGCCCTCATTTACACCGATTGCCAGTATCAGTGCCTGCAGTTTGGTCCAAAGAACACAAGTGGAAGTTTTTGGCAGCGGGAAGTAAGAGATCATGTTCCACTGTATCAACTGCTACTGGTTGGTCCGCGGCTGACCTAAACTCTTAGTGGGAAGGGGATAAATTCCATGTTGGCTCTGCTGATGAAAACTGTCATTGTCAGGCAGTTAGTAACTCTAGAGAGTTTCCTCATAGGAAACATTAAGGCTTCAGCTATTAGCTCAAATGCCAAACACAACAAAAACTTGACAAGAACCTCTGGTGGCCATGTGAATGATAGCTCTTGTCTGACATGTACAAAAGGCTGAATCAGTGCAACATTATGATCACTGAAGAACCTCAAAGAGAGGAGGTGGCAATGGATGGATGGCTTAAATACAAAGGACTGCAGTCCACTTTCCCATCAGCCAACACTGCTTCCTTTTAATGCAATATTTTTTCCTTATTATTCTAAACATAAACCTCCCACAGTCTTAGGCTAAACATTGTGTTCACAGCACCCCACGTCTTATTCAGCCTTTGTTCTTGGTCTAAACATGCAACCTAGGTTAACGCTGGCTGGATCAATAGCCGATCCAAAACTCACACTGAACATCAGCATCGAACCGACAACTCCAAAACCATGAATGGGAAGTAAAAAGAAAATGTTCTTTGTGTATACAGTGTCAGATCAAAAGAGCTCATGGGAGCTGTTTTGGAAGATTGACAAATGAACATATTTCTTTTGGCTAGTTTGGAGGACTTGTTGAAAGGCACATGGCAGCACCGCCTCCACAGGGTTGGAGTATGTGCTGCAGCAGGAGGGATCAGTTCTGTTGGCAACAGAGCAGGGAAAATGCAAAAAGCTCCTCAAGTAAGTAACGGTATCATATTTAAAAGAGAAAACACTGAAAACAAGAATATAAAAAATTACATATGGATCAGCATCTCTTTTTGTCATGCAGTCAACTCCACCTTTAATGCTGGGGATAATAAAGGTTAACTCGACGCTCAGGTTTCCAGCAGCTACTTTTAATGCCCAACGGATATTGAGAGCAAACTGTGCATCGCTCTGCAGTGTTTTACTGTAGGCCGTATCTTCAAAGTCAAAACATTGTTTACCTGTTCCTGAGTGTGCATATTATTATGTAAGCAGGTCAGCCCTCATTTGTGGAAGATAAAAAAAGAAATTGTTAGGAGTTGTATTCTGAAGTCACATTTGTTTACGAGATGAATCAATTCTCTCAGCAAAGGAGTGAAGCTTTATAATCTGAAGTAGTGTATAACAGGTTTGTTTTATAGAATTAAATTTCAGTTTTTTATGCATTCCTTAATTCATGGTATTATTTTACTGGAAGGCTCGTCAGCACTGAAGCCATTGGGGTTGCAGCAGTATGGCTGGAAAATCAATGCTACACATTACCGGAATACTGCCTCGCTTTTAAGAGTCTCTCAGCTCAAAGGGATGGAGAATTTAAAAGGTTTGTAGGGAAAACAGCAGGAAACTCCACATGATCCCAATGTATTCTGGGAATTGTCTATAGTCGTTCATGCTGACTAAAGGAAAGAGGAAACCCAGGCACCAGAGATATTATAGATGAAGCTGCTGCTTATCGATGTGTGTATTAAGATTGTAATCCCAGGGATGCTGAGAGGAAAATGCAGCTGTTTAGTAGTACACACTCCGTGGAACACGATGCTATGTTTTTCATGATGTAACCTTGCTCGACATAAAGCTGATACCAAAACAGTGTTAAACTAAAGGCTGGTTGTAACGTCTGGGTTTCAAGATAGTCATTGAAAATGGCCTCTTATCACAATGTTTGATTACTAATTTAATCTGGATGTGACGTGAGGATGAACTCGGTCGAAGGATGAGTGGACTCCATGGTTATTAAGCAGTGTGTGAGGAGATTTTAAGTTGGATTTGTGAAGCCTTTTTTATTTATAAAAGAATAAAATCATCTACTGCTCCAACCAATGCAAACTCTTAAATGATCTCAAAAATACTGGTTAAAACCATGCTGTGAAACAGACAAGCAAAACAGCCAATCATGAGGATACAATACAGTTTGAAAGACTAAACTCTTTCTGAGGTTGGTGTCATGAAAGTAGAACAAACTCTGAAAAGATAATCAACCCCAGCATTGGCTGCATTAACTCTGCCCAATTGAATGACTAATAACCATGTAAGGCTCGACCTCTATTTAGAGTAGAAATAAATTACAGTGTCTGACATCTCTGAGACTTAAAATTGTAAATTAATGCTTTACATTGGTGGAGAAAGAGAGTTGATTGTGTTTTCTTGAACTCGTTTTGTTTGGTTTTTAACAAATGACCTGAAAGAAATTGAGTTCATTGAAGCCACCTCGGTGCTTTTAAAATTTAGCAGCAGAATCTCTATCTCATGTTGATCAGTTTTTATTCAGCATTTGTAAATGCATTGGATTTCTCCTGGCTCTGGTTAATGGCTCATAATGGAGTGAAAGGGTCATTCCTGTAAAACTGCAACTGTGATATCTGAAAAATTGCTGTTTCGTTTGAATAAGTTATCAGTTCTTAACAGAAGCAGATTACAGCAAAACAGGCCTTTCATTTATTCAAATTCATGAGCAGAGTTGGACTTTCAATAACCAGCAGTGTACAGGGAAGATTTACACTGATCTGAATATAAAGGGACTTAAAAAATTCAATTTCACAGCTGCTGTCACAAGTCCATTAAGTAAATACAAAAAGTATCTGCATTTTTTCCTTTGGCCTGGATCATATTTACTTTGCCACTGATATTGATCATGTATGATTGAGATCAGCTGATCCACAGATGTTACCAATCACTAGCCATGTTTTCATGGACACAATCGGAATAAAACAGGAGAAATTTCTCTCCGATCAAGATGAGTGGTTTATGCCGGTTGATGTTCGGATCAAGATCCATGTAAACGGTTAATCTGATCAAAGGAGTCTCTGCGTCTGACCTTCATCCATCGGCTCCTGTTGTTTTGTTCTGCTGTGGCCGAACCCCTTGCATAGATCACAGGAGAGGTACAAACTGTTTGATGCATGAACATGCACATTTTAAACGGATCAATTTATTTTGCGGCCATGTTAACAGTGAAGTTGGAATTTCCAATCAGAATGATTATAATCAGATTGTAGAAAAAAATGCACATGTGAACGTGGCTATTTCTGGCGTGCACTGCAGATACTACTTTGAGCCACTGACTCTAGAGTATTAACCACAGGTGATCTGTGACTAGAAGCATTGATAGTAATTTACCAATCATGTTTTTGTGAAAATTGGCCATGAATGAGCGATGAGCAGTTTTTAACCCAATTTGAAATTGCATGTTATTAATCATATACAGGGGCCTACAAACTGTCCTCAACACAATCCTCTCTCTACAGCACAGTTCATTTAGCTCTCACAGCATTAACATGGAGTCTGTTACTCACTGTTATGATTCCAGTTTAGCACATTCAGAGTTACATTAACAGACAATTTTACTGTGACCATTTCATATTCAGTTTTTAATTTTTCTATATTGCATGGCAGTGTTTCCTCAAAAATTTGAAATGGTTATTAAACAAGCAGTTTGTTAATATTTGCTGGCTGTGCATGAGAACTGCAATGCCTTCCTGCAAGTTAAGAGGTGAAACTAATCGATTGAAGCAATCAAATTAGTGGGAAAATACATCCCACTCGATTCCCTGTATTGCTGAGATGGGCAAGAAAATCTTCATAATTACACGACTGTCTGTTGTTGTCTCAGACATGCCCTCTAGATAATGCAGAAGTATGGTGCTAATGCAATTAAATTCTATAGGTTTTAATCAGACCTCTGACACACAAGAATTTTCAGAGTGGAAAAAATAAATCTGGTCTCAAAGTCTGACACACAGGTTTTCAACTCTGACTCGCAGGTTCAAAGAACAATCAGCAATCAATAAGGCGACCTATTAAACAGAACAAAACATTCACACAATGAATTATTCTTTTTATTCTTATGACAGAGGAGGGATGTAGTCAATATCTGTGAAACATGAACAACTCTACGAAAAAGGAAGGAGTGTGAGAATACTGAATCAAATGTGTGTTCATGATGCGTACCCTCACTATTTTGCAGGAAGACATAGCTCTATATTGTGCGATTGCGCGGGCAGTCCATAACACACTTCAGCTGGAAGTTAACTAAAGCAATTTTTATTTTTTTTTTGTTTTTGCACTTTCCTTGCCCCCATTTCAACATGCCTCAGAACTGCTGAGTATGGAAGGAGAGAAAGCAAATTTGGTGGGAGCAAATAGAGACGGGAACTCTATTAATGATCCCTTCCTCAGAGACGCTCAGTGGTAGGGCACTCATCACTAAATCTGCGACTACTCGTTCTCTCTCTCTCACACACCACAACTTTATAACAAGTTGTGAGGCTGGAGAGAGGCTTGTGGGTTGGCTCAGAATTAGACAGAAACGGGAAGCGGAGGGATGAGAAAGACCTCAAAGTGGTAATCAAAATCATTGCTGTCATTCGTTAGCACTCTGTGTGGGGACCTTGTGGATAACAAGCTATGGGGCAATAAGCAGAATGAAGGAGTGTGAAATGATATGGGAACATGAACAGACAGCCGCCCCGGCCATCCTCAAAGGACCAGGAAAACATGGCTGTCAACATCTATTTTGCTCCCATCATTAACACTGTAACAGCATCGGCTTCAAGTCCCCTCGCAGCCTCATTTCATCTCAGGGAATTATAAGGACAACAGCACGACTTGCTATTGTGTTTTGTCCAAGGCTGGAGTTCGGCATTAAGTTACTATCTGCCCTCTAAAATAACAACAGCAAATTCCTAACCTCTTCTCTTTTTCATCCTCAGGAATCGCTGGCACACCGGTTGTCTTCAATGTCAACGGAGACGCTCCCGGTCGCTATGAAATCTACCAATACCAGATTGCAAATAACTCAATGGAGTACAAGATCATCGGCCACTGGACAGATCAGCTCCACTTAGACGTACGAATAGTTTGATTATTATTAATCCAAAAATTTCTGAGAGATGGTATGTTTGAGTTTTCTGACAATGTGAGCACCAGATTTTAGTGCTGGCATTATGTCAACGTTAGACTTTGCCCATCAGTCAACCTAATTTATTACCAGGCGTCCCATATGTGGCTGTTTGGCATTTCATTTTTGATCACTTTTCCGTTTTGACAAGAAAATGCACTAAGCACATGATATTAAATCTACAGTCTGTAGCTTCACCCACTGCAGAGTCTGTTCTGACCATCAGACCTGCACAAAGAGGCTGAATGGAGACAGAGGAGGAGAAAAGTTTCTCACATTTATAAGAAAAAGCTCCAATGAAGTGCAGCTGCCATCAATTAGGACGAAAGCCAAACACGGTCTCAAAATATACTTCCTCATCTGAATTTATTTCTCCGACACAGCCAAAGCAGCCTCTTAACTTGTAACCATTATCTGTGACATTTACAGCAACTCTAATATTGTCACACATAGCGCAGCTTCATTTATTCACCGTCTCATAACTTATCACTCTTATCAAAGATTATGCAGAGTGCATCTTGCTTACGTCGGGTTTTATAGGGCAACAGCCGACAGAATAATATTAATAATAAATCACCCTCTTTCTGGTTGGCTGTAAAAATGGATAAACATGCAGGCTGACGAATGTTTTAGGTCGGTACAGAAAGTGTAGCACAATGTTTCCATTGACAATCACAGTATGCTCATACAGTATGATTAGGCCTACAATGAAGAGGAGACAAAGACATCTTTCTGCATTAACTGTATTTTGACATTTACAGTCACTAATAGATACAGTCTTACTAGTTTGCTGTTCAGTATCTAAATATGCACGGAGCATAGATTCTGCAGTGTTGCATATGTTTATATCAAAAGTGCTTTGTTTTAAATGCCAAACTTTGTGAGGAACCATATGTGTGCATTATTTTTTTGCTGCAATGCATAATTTATACATGAGGCCCGAGGAATTCTTATTTTGTTAACACATTTCCTTCAGGCACAGTATGAGTTCAGTGTCGACAGAAGGTGCTGAGTTACAGCTGCATGAAAATCGATTTATCAGATTCCCCTTGAATGACAGTGACCCCTAAGAAAAACTAAGAATGTCATATGGAGCTTTTTTTTAAGACACAAAACAGATCATCTCAAACAGCCAGATGTTTATTTGAATAATTAAATACTCTCCATCTTTTTCTGCACCCCAGCTCACTTAATAAGGCCTTAAGCAAACTGTGTTGTAATGAAAAGAAATAAAGGCCCGTCCAACAGCGAAAGGCACGTGATGCTGCACTGCACAGTGTTGAGACTGCAGTGCCAGACTACTCATTTATTACTCCTCAAGTACATGCAGCATTACCTGAAAGTAATTACAAGGCAATTTACACAATGTCTTGATAAAAAAAATGAAAAACCTGGTGCTCTAATGTAGTGAATATTCCATTTTTAGTCTGAATAAACTAATCTACAAAGATGTGACGGAGCTGTGTCCCGATCCAATGTCGTATATTGTATCTTGAACAATATGGGGCAAACTGTTAAGGTTTTCGCTGTCAACTTATCAAAACGCATTAATACAAAGTAAATGCACATCATTTACCTTCGCTGGGTTTCAGGGTGTGTGTGAAATGGGGAGTTGGAATAAACTGCTAAAACAGATTCTTCTCCTTTCTCATACATTTCCCCTCCAGATCAATGAGATGCAGTGGCCTGGTGGGACACAGGAAGTCCCCTCCTCCATCTGCAGCCAACCGTGCCGTGCTGGCCAGCGCAAGAAGACAGTGAAGGGAATCCCGTGTTGCTGGCACTGTGAGAACTGTGATGGCTACCAGTATCAGGCAGACACTTACACCTGCAAGATGTGCCGCTTTGATTTGCGGCCGAATGACAACCACACTGGCTGCGTTCCCATTCCCATTGTCAAGCTGGAGTGGAGCTCCCCGTGGGCAGTCATCCCTGTTCTCATCGCCGTCCTGGGCATCATGGCCACGCTGTTTGTGGTCGCCACCTTTATCCGCTACAATGACACACCCATTGTTAAGGCATCGGGTCGAGAGCTGAGCTACGTGCTGCTGACTGGTATTTTCCTGTGTTACGCTACAACATTCCTCATGATCTCCACTCCTGATGTGGTTATATGCTCGCTGCGACGGATTTTCCTGGGCCTGGGTATGAGCATAAGCTACGCAGCTCTGCTTACCAAGACAAATCGGATCTACAGGATTTTTGAGCAGGGAAAGATGTCGGTCAGTGCCCCTCGCTTCATCTCCCCAGCATCCCAGCTAGTCATCACATTCAGCCTGATATCACTGCAGCTCCTTGGAGTGTGCATCTGGTTCGGTGTCGACCCGTCACAAGCCATCATTGACTATGAGGACCAGCGTACTGCCAACCCTGAAATGGCCCGTGGCGTTCTGAAGTGTGATATATCAGACCTGTCCCTCATCTGTCTGCTGGGTTATAGTATGCTGCTGATGGTCACCTGCACAGTTTATGCCATCAAGACCAGGGGGGTCCCTGAGACGTTCAACGAGGCGAAGCCCATCGGATTCACCATGTACACCACCTGCATTGTATGGCTCGCCTTCATCCCCATCTTCTTTGGGACCTCACAATCAGCAGAGAAGGTAAATATTCATTTTGGAACGTGAAGGATGTATAAAATAACCTCCAAAGTTTGCCCCGTTCTTACAGTCTATTGTTTTAGATCTATTCACAAAAGCAGAGGCACTCGCTAAGCCCTCGCCAGCTGCACTGTCTTTACAAAGAGCAACATGGAAGCTAGTCAAATAAATTCATCATCATCATTCGGAGTTCTTTTACATTTCCTACACACGTCATTGTGAAGACAATGTTTGTTGTTTGACATCAGCCTGCACACCACAGGCAAACATTAGAGAAGCAGAGTGGAAAAGTAGAAGCATCAGTATGGGAATGCTATGGGTATAAATCCTGACGGCCTTCAGATTACAAGATAAAAGCGTTAAAAGTAAGACAGCACTATCTGTGCATGGGCATTTAGTATTAAGTAAAGCTGCAGTAGAGGACAATGCCTCCACCAACACTAACACCTGTTAAAACATAGAAAATGTAATATTATCCATTTGACAACAAATGTTTAGGAATTCAAGTCCTCCACAGAACTAATGTTGGTGCTACAGTTGAGTTCCCTTCAATCCATGTGCTTACATTTAAAAACACCAACATGAATCTTGTTGGTTCTCCGTTGCCAGATGTGTTTTTCATAGACTTGGTCAAATTCTGCTCAAGGCCAATGCTTCCTGCTGTGTAACTGACCAACATGTGATTTGACTTGTTATTTCACTTATAGTACAGAAGCTGTTAAAGAAGAATAATCTGTCAATTGGCTTATTATTTCACAGGTACACTGACTTATCATGCACCCAGGCTGTTCCCAGTATGACCAATAGCTAATGCATGCAATCAGCCGAAAATACGAATCATCTCAACTCTTCACTTGTTTATCTGCAGCTGAGGTGCAGGTGGATAAATGAGTGAAAGGGGAAATCACTCAACCTGGCAGAATTTCAACCGACAGTTCAGCAGTTTGGAGACTTGTTGTGAAGGCCACATAAAATTACTATTAATTTACCACAGATAATGGATAAGAAACAAAAACAAACTGTAAAAGTACATCACACAGTAGAAACTATTAGGAGACCATCTAAACCTTCTCTTTTAATTAAAGCACTACTGAATGTGATCTATTAAATGTGTATGTTTTATTGAACTATCGTTATTCAATACTATTACTACTACAATCTATTAATAATTAAAGACTAGATATTCTCTGACTAACTATGATGTAGCCCTTTAAACTGTGTTACAAAGAGACAGTCACTGTGTGTTCAATTCAAATTAGAGGCACATCAGTAAAAGCAACAGTGATAGAAATTTCAATAACAACGGCACAGTTCAGTTATAGGTTGCCCAGTCAACCAGACCATTGAGCCAGTATGTAAAATACCAGCATCCTGGATTAAAGTGATGTAGTCATACATAATATCATCAATAACATCTTTGCCTCTCTTCCCAAGACATGCAGAAATATCTGTTCATTAAAAAGGTCTATGGACCTTTTTCACACCACAAAGAGTATTTTGACTCCTCACAGTAGGAAAAGCACATGTGCTATTAATTACTATAGTGAACGATGGCTCCAATCTATTCAAGTGTCCCTGTGAGCAACAGTGTGACAGTGAACCAGCATGCACTGCACCAGGGAGCTGAAACCAAAGCAGAATTCATTCATTCACACCTTTGCTTTTTATCTGCAACATGTTAAAATGTCCCTTTGTGAAGAAGGCCAACAGGAATTGCAAATGTTCTTCTATAAAAACAAAAACAAAAACCTTTTGCCAACATATGTGGACACGAAGGCTTGGCAGAGCTGTGGGAGTGTTTTTCCATCACATGCTTTGCGTGAAGGTAGGGACAGCTCTGGCAGCTGTCTGGACATGAGATTTGATGCCTAATGACAAAAAGGAGCAATCCTCCTTGAAAGAAACTTCATAATGGTTCTTGCTGACTGAGGGTTCTGTCCCCAGCCCTGTTCCCTCGCTGTGCAGATGGAGCAGATTGGCAATCATATCGGCGTGTCAGGGAAAATTTATGTCACCGGGGCCGATGGAAGTGGACAAGGGTCTTGGCTCCCCTCACAGAGTGACTCCACTCTGTACTCCTGAGGGGTAGCAATATTGTTCCGGACTCACCCCAGGCCACATGTAATCTTCTCAGGAGATTACAACACTCCCCCTTTATCCCCCTCTATCACCACTGAATGCTCATGCGCTGTTTGCAGTATGATCGAATACAATGTCCTATCACTTCCATTTTACGCTGACATCTTTTTTCTAAACTGTCATGGCTTTAGGGGCCTTAATTTGTGCAAGGCTGCTCTATGGTTTTTGTTTTTTATTACATCACCACCATACTCACGGGATGACAGGGCGTGCTGTTTATTTCATTTGGTACATATTTGCTTTGTCACTTGAACTGACTGAATGACCAACAAAAACATCGTCCTGCCTGTATAAAGAAGATGCAATCAATGCCCTTCTGAAAATACATCGTTTGAAATACTCCACCTATTATCTTTTGAGAGCAATGTTGACATTTACGTACAGCTCAGACTTTCACAGTGCTGAAAATGGTTTATGACAGCATCTTTAAGTGAGGAGAGAAATGTTGTAAGTTTACATACAAACAACATACTGCCGTACCTCATGTTAGAAAACATCTATAACTGTTGACATGCTGGCATGGACCCTGGCGAGGACCCTGCGGGCTATTCCCATGCCAAACGACTCAGTCATTTGTGATGTCTGAGAATGTAATGTCAGACAAAACCTCAGGCAAATCTCTTTGAAGGATGTCTGCCAGCTGTGTTCCCACTGTACACTCTTCGCCTCGTGTTCATCAACTTCAGAGAAGCAATTTTCACCCGAGAAGAATAATCTGTTGTCCCCCCCCTCTGTTTCTTAAATAAGGTTTATGTCACTGGACTATTTAGAAAAAAAAGCCTGAATACAATCCCTGTGAAACAAATCTTTGTTTGTTTGCTATGAAACTTTAAATTGAAGCAAATGTGTTTCTGCATTATTCTCAGTCTTTAGTCTATTCATAGTCAATTAATATGTAAATAATCTCAAAATCACATGCCAGTGGCAAATATAGGCAAACCATTATAATTTTGCTGACTCGTCGTATAACCTCACATAAACAAATCAGAGACGGACTTGTGTATGAGCACTGGGATGATTATCATAAATGAAAAATCACTGGCAGGCACTTTTAATATGCTGTAGGATGTCTGTCTCTCTGCTCCATTGTTGTTGCCTGTGGCTATATATCAGCTCCCCAGCTGTGAGTTGCAGCTGTCACTGGCTTCACACAGTACGCAATCCTTATGCTGTTGCCAGTGGCAGGCCGTCAGGACAAGTGAGGCGAGCAGCGTTTGACCAGTTAAAGCTAAAAATAAAAATTCAAAATATCAATTAGGACAATACCAAAATGGCAGCGATATCTCTCTTTACATCTCAGACCGACGATCTCTCATAGTGGATCCGCGTTCATCTTGTGATTTCCTGCCCTCTTGTGGCCACTGCAGGCTGTTTTCTCTGCAAGCTAGGTTGACTTCGAACCACAGCGTCGATCATTTCTGTCATTTTCATGGGCGTGGTCATGCCATTTTTTGGACATTTGCGCATGTCTATAGTTGATAATCCTCAATCTTCGACATGTGACACGCTACATCTAGCCACAGTGTGCTCATCAGTAAACGTCAGGGCACGCTGCGAGCTGTTGGCTAAAGCCTCTGGGTAAAAACATCTCAAAGCAGATGACACTCATTAGAGAAGCACTTCTCTTAGCTGTATATCATAAATAAACCAGGAGCAGTGAAAGAGGGCTCAGGAGTGATGAACCCGACACGAGAAAATAATAGAATATGAATAAAAGGGTGCTGTATGTGCTGTTAGATGGTGATTATGAGATACTGTGTGCTGTGCAAACTTAAGTGGCTCGACATAAAATGCTGAAATTAAGGAAATGTTATCCCCTACTTTCCATTTATCGCCTCGGTCATCACGTGCCCCAGAAACTCTCTTCTTTTTATAGCTTTATTACAAAATCGGCTCTCACATTTGAAATGGATTTTCCTCGATGGACTATATTCAGACTGTACAGGCGCCAACCTCCTCTGCTGGGTGCTCAGTTTAATCTGAGATTCTAAAACTAGAACATCACAACCCATCAGTCAGTGTAGCCTCAATAACCTATTCTGTTTTGTCTCCACTTTCTCCTCCATAATACAGATGTATATCCAGACCACAACCCTGACCATCTCCGTAAGCCTCAGTGCATCTGTCTCTCTGGGAATGCTCTACATGCCTAAGGTCTACGTGGTTCTCTTCCATCCAGAGCAGAACGTACCCAAGCGCAAGCGCAGCCTGAAGGCTGTGGTCACTGCAGCCACCATGTCCAACAAGTTCAACCCCAAAGGAGGCCTGAGGCCCAACGGAGAGGCCAAGTCTGAACTCTGTGAAAGTCTCGAAACACAAGGTTGGTATCACGCCTGATGAAGCAGTAAAAGAGGCCGGAAGAGTGAAAAGAAAACAGGAGATAATGTTTATGCTGAAGCAATGAGCTGTTTCTGTGTAAAATTATAGCAGTTATGGAAAAACCTGAAAATAATTAACTCCGTTCAGGTGACAACATAATTGATGGCAGTATTATTTTGCACTTCAGCAGTCTGGGAAATTAGCAAGCATTACAAGAGTGTATAAGAAATGAGGTGTTTCAGTGTCAGCCAGCATCCTGTCATGTATGAACAGGAGCTGACGACATAAACACAAGTGTGTGAGCAATTAGGACTGATTTCACATATGCCTCTAGATAGGAGTTTGCTATTATTCGAAGGGTTTAATTGACCTGAGGAAAGACATACTAAGGCAGGATTCTCTAATACAGTATTTTACATACTGTTATGTTCCACATGAGAGATACAGTAAATGTGTTTCAGGGAGGCAGGAAGCAACTTTCCTGGTTTTCAGCAGAATAATCCAGCATTTTGAATACGAGAGAGAAAAATGGTTCAATTCTCTGCAACTCTCACCACACTGGATTTATGAATCAGGAGGTGTGACAGGGTGCCCACACTATTCTGCTTATGAAAGGGACAGAGGAGACGGGGAGCTCAGTGTTGGAAAAGAGGATATTTCAATCACCAAGATAAAGTCTGCCAGATAAAGTGTAGGCAGCCCCTGTGTGGTGGCAGGCTTAAATCCAATCAAGCAACCCCACATGTTCTGATTGCTGAAGGTCCTGATTTTATACTCTGACACGCTGAAGAGTGCAGAATGGTGTGCATTAGGAGTAAAAAGCCTGCACCCACACTTGCATGTATGCCTTTTTTTCCCTGACATGAGAAGTTTTTATATCTCGTGCCGATTTCTAGGTGCTGATTCTCATCTGGCTCGAACTGTGAATCTAACAAATGCTCTTTGTGCTTATGTGTCAGACTGTGTTGAGGGAGGGGAGCCCTGTGAGGGACTTTAGACTCTCAGGTAACCAGATTAGACAATGTCCCCCCCACCCCCACCTTTTAGTATCTGATCACTTTTTCTCCAGTTAATTTCTTGCTAATGTTCACCACAACCCCCTGCCCCCATGCCTGCTCAATCAATGCACAAAAGCACCCCGGCTGCCCCCTGGCTAAAATACAGCACCCCCAAATGACACGAGACAGTAATCACACCCTCGCAAATCCACCCATGGCCAACAGACATTAACTTGGATAGACAATATTGGTGTGTGGTGCTGTAAAATGGCCAATCAGCATGGTAAAGCCCGTTAATGTGGGAAGATGACACCACTCTGCCTGAGTGCAGGAGACAAGCGATAGCCATGTGTCCCCTGTAATTTGTTTCCCTGTTGACAAAAGAAGGAATATGTGGTAATGGGACAACAACAACAATAAGAGTGAACAGGAAAAGACAGATGGGTCTGCCAGCTCCAATTCTTTCTGGACCATCTATTCTTTATCTTGGCCTCGCAGCACATAAATATTCAAATAAGGTTCATTTATCAATGCTTCTCTTGGAAGAGATGCTTTGGATGAAATGCCGAGAATACCACCCCCATTCACACGGCCAACGAGGCACTGACAAATATACAGAAACATTTACCATTACACATCTCTCTCTACAGCACTTTTTGCCCCGACTCTGGCTTTCAGCTGTCTTCTGATTGGATTCATCCCCCTCTGACATATTCAATCAGCCGAGGCTGCTGTGGGCAGATTGGCAGATTGGTAGTGTGATTACCTCCACTGAGCATGCTCGCTGAGGTCGGTTTTTATTTAACAAATGACAAACAGGTACACACTGACACTTGTGCACAGACGTGTGTGTGTGTGTGTGTGCAGAGGAGCATGATGGCACACATACACACTGGTTACTGTATTGTGTGACGGTCACATCCGACCAGCGGATTGGGCTTGTTATGGTCTCGGTGGTCTGCCCTCTGGTCATCTGTCCTATGCGTTTTATTTGCAGCTGATGTAAATTCTGTGAAACATGAAAAGCACCAATATGCAACACTGTTGTCAACACTCAGTGTGCCAAGTCAGATCACATATTGTCTTAATGGCATTTTACATTAACTATATTTCAAATCAAGACGGTAGCACACTGACTGCTGCATGCTCTGCTTGGTGCACAAGGAAATCTCAGGTCTTTGCATGTGGTTAAAGACTTGCATTTGAATGACGACTATTGCACTTCATACCAATGTTGTGATCTGCTTGGTGGCTTTGTAGTGAAATCATTTATGTGATATAATAAGCTGTGAGGAAAACATTATGATAGAGTTTTCCCTGATGTCCTAAATACTGTAATAGCAGGTACTTAAATTGCTATGACCACAGCCAGTGATTCAGACTCAATCTGCATCAATGTCCAAACAGATATTGTATTAAATGGTACATTGTTAAAATATCAACATTCATTTGTAGTTTTTCTTTTTCTTCTTTTTTTTTTGTCAACATAATAAATTAGTCAAATTAGCAGAAGATCAATCGGCACATCACCAGATAACTGATCATTTGAGGATAAATATTCCTGTTTGATATTATTGTAGATTAAATATCTTGGTTCAGACAAAAGCATCAATGAGTTCTTGAGCTTTTTTCCTCCGATTTGTGATATATTTGACAGATCTGAGCTGATTAAGTAGTGATGAATTTGAGTACTTGTTGCAGCTTTTTTGTTTTTGTTTGTTCAACAACACTATAACAGTTCGTTCTGAATCTCAGTCACATTCATACAGTCCTCAACATCACAAATGAGACATTTAAGTTTCAATTCAATGCGACAGAGAAGGTCTGAATAGTTTCTACATTATAACATCCTGCTATTATAATTGGCTCCACCTGCGCTTGACTGAAGTCACCCATAAATAGAGTTTCTCATCAATTTAGTTTACAAGATGTGCTCTGTTTCAGGCCTGCATTTTTAACCCTTTCCTCCCCGCCTCCTCTCTCCCACACCTTCCCCTGCAGTTCTGGCCTCCAAGCAGACATACATAAGCTACAGTAACCACGCCATCTAAGAAAGAGACGAGCCGGGGGGAAGCAGAGCAAGGACCTGCTGTGTGGAGAAATCACCTGATTCTGGAGGAATTACTGGGGGGGAAATACTGGAGGACTTCAAAGTCGCTACAGCAAAGAGGACTGGGGTGGAAAGATGGGAATCTGTCACTCCATAAAAGAGAGTTTTTTTTTATTGTTTTTTTTTTGAGAGAGAGAATCAGGTAAAGGCTCGAACGCCAAATTTATGAGAAATTACTGGATTTGCAGAAGCGAGTTGGAAGATGTCAGGGAGATTGGAAAGCTAATTTCCTCTTACCACCCTTTTCTGAGACACAAGTGAGCGTTGAGCAGTGACGTGTCCAGATGCAGGATGGAGCGAGCCACCTGGAGCCTACAGTATGTTTTCCTTCTGAAGTGTATAGCACACAATGTCAGTTCTCTCTGAGGCTGATCCGTTTGTTTCATTTCAAGAAAAACAGGGGGGGGAAGTGTTCTGTTTTATGCTCTAGTCACGTGCATTGGACAAAATGAAGCAGTATAAAAATATAGTAATTATTTTTGGTTACTGGTATTATTGGAGTTGAACGCTGCAGTACTCTTCAAACTGTACATGCCTTACTACAGTACATTCAGTATTCCTACATGAACTATCCATTACCAGGAAACACCTAAAAATAAAAGCAGTGGGTCATCCCAGATTTTTTAAATAAATGTTTCATAATATTGATGATGATGATGGTGACTCCATCATCTTTGGCAAACCTAGTGTACAGTCCCAGAGCATGCTTGTGGGAGCATCACGTGTACTGTGCTGTGTTGTCAACGTCTATGGAATGCAACATTTGTCATGGTCGTCATTCACAGTGGAGACGTCCGTTTGGACCATTACCCGCTGGGTTACCCTCTGCTGAATAAAGAGTAATTTATAACACAAAAGGAGCCAAACCTTTATGGTTTACATCACACTCCATAAATGTCAGGACTTGGAGACTTGACGATGCATACTTTAAACATCCCAGATTTATTGGCCCTTATTTATCATGCTCTTGTTAAAGGGATAGTTCGGGTTTTTTGACTTGAAGTTGTATGACATTACCAATAGCAGTGTAGTGCATCAACAGTGACTTTCCCCCCGGTGCGTCCCGTGAGCGGAGTTTTGGCCAGGTCTCGGTGTTGAAGAAAGTAGTTCCGGCTAGTTGCTGGGGTCACAAAAATAAAGCGTTTTGCTTCTCCGGACAATATGCGTTCAAAAGAGTAATACATTTGCA